>JAFEJD010001633.1:580-11442 GCA_018296065.1 Blastomyces percursus | reverse complement strand
TATATATATATATATATATACAGTTCCTTCTCACTCCTAATTCCCAAAATGTTAACCCGATATTCCAAAAGCTCATATGTCTATGTGAAGGCCTTACAGGTGAGCCTCGAGCCTCGTATCTCCGCCGGGACGCTGGCTTTGAACATGACAGAGAAGCTGAAGGCTCAACTTCCAACCTATCAGGCTTCATCCAAGGAGCTATCCGCGGCGAGTAAAAAATTTTTATGCGAACGCCCCAAGGCCGCAAACCGTGCTTTTGTTCCGATAATTGCTGCTGAGTTAGAGGAAGCCTATGAAGGCTGTGGATCTGCAATTGGTAAGTAACCAGCTTGTAATCACTTTCAATGCTAACAGTTTTTGCAGGGCGAGGGGATTACCTACGCATGAAAGATATCATGACTCAACATGTGGAAAAACGCCGACACGAAATGTTTCACAAAAGCACAGAGCACGTCAAGTCCCGAACTCGAAGGCAGTATCCAGTCCGTTAGGGATTATTTGGCCATGGAAACCGAAAAACTCTTCTAGAAGATTAGCTGGGACTACAAAAATGCATTTGAGAAATCTCAGACTGCTGAGGAGAAAGCGCTGAACGAAGAACTCAGGAAGCTTCTCCAAATCAATACGATGTTTGACGTTCCAGCAGCATCCAATTCATAAACAGTGATACCTAAAAAGGTACCAAGTGATACACAACTAACTATCTGTTGGGATCAAGGATGAAATGGGTGGGGATTTCAAATGAACGTTGTGTTGTTCCTTCCAGGATACGTACATGTGAAAGTTCTTGCGGGTATTATCATCCTTGGACTCCATCCAGAGCTACATTTATGCTAAGCGATGCGGTGCTGTTTTGTAGCGATACCTCCACACCTTGATCCATCCAGCCTTGCAACGGCCTTGGAAGCACATCCCAAGTCAATATACCACGTTGATGATTTTGTTTTCTTCGCTCTTCGATTAACCCACTCAACACCATGACTCGATATTCCCATGTTCTTTAAGAGTCTCGTCGTGTTCATCAAGCAGTTTCTCAAATTCTTTTTTTTTTCTTTTTGATATGTACTTGAAAGGACTCCCAGGGTTTTACCGCACTATCATGTATTCAGTTCAACAGATATTCCTTGAATACGATGCTGCCATCGCAAACAACTTTACATGGTTTTCCATTAAGTCATGCCGACCTACATATCTAGGTGTATACCACAAACTAGGGATGGTTTTATATTTAGAGATAGCAACTTGAAGTCTAGCGCGTATGTGCCTCTACACGCCTTTATCAAACATCGGCCACCGGACTGCGCTAGTCGCAGTCCAGTGATGACTTGCATACGAACGGACCGCACCGGGCCAAAATTTCTTCAGGTCGACCCTGGGCGTAGCAGGGACCCGGGCTGAGATGAGGGCTCGGGCGACCCTAATAGGTGGTTAGTGCAAGCAAGGCCGTGACGGCCAATTGGTAGGCTGGAATGCTGAGATTGGCAGCCGGAAGGTTGGGGGACTTAACTAGAATTGGGTAGCTCTGGTGTTATTCTTAGGGAGGATCTCACTTAGGTGAGCTGGTTAAAGAACCCAGGTGGGCGGCGGCACTCTAGGGGGAAGAATAACCTCTAATAGTGGCCTGAGAGGACAGAGGCGGCGGCCGGTTATATAGGGTGTTAAAATATGTACGCTGCGTATAGCTCAAGGTGTAAACTTGTCCTGTGGCTATTTATAGAACTCCCCGCTGGCAAATACGCCGGTTTGTCTGCGGGACTAGCTGGCTGTTGGTGGCTGCTACGGCACCTAGATAGCATGCAGCGGCTAGGAGAAAGTACATACATGTTACCATTGTTCGGTCAATGACGTAGTTAGGTCGAGAATCCTGTGCCTCTCGCTTTGGCGTTGGGGGTATCGAACGCACGTCCCCGTTCTTTATTTTTCATGAATAATGCTAGTAACTTGCACGAAGCAGAATAGTCGAGCCAGCAGTATATTAATCGGATGGATAACATAGGTGGTTGATGGTACTCTATCCCTGTGGGCGCCAATGATTCCCATGTTTACTGGATGAGCTTGATTGGACCGGGGTAAAAAGTATTGAGCAGTACAAAGTCCAATGTAAACGGTTTCTCATTGGTTGGCTTCGTGTTAGTTCTGGTACAACGGGCGTTATCAGAAAGTATATGTTAACCTGCATTGCTATGTATGGAGTGTAACACTCTTAGCTGTTTATTTGAGTAAGGTTTGGGGGCCCTGAAGGGGGGTCTGTGCTAAAGAAGAACTTTTAGCGCTTTTCAAAAAGAAGTCTAAAATCAATGGTTTATAGAAGCTCGCCAGCCCTAGATATCTCTGTGCTGCCAGCGGCTTTTCCTCCCACATCGATAGGGGTCTAATATTTTTTCCTTGCTGGTGCGGTGTGGCAAGTCGTTATTGGTCAGAGATCTTTCGTTCTACAGAATAGATCGCGTCCCCCTATTTGGGCCAGCTCGACAAGGCAAACTTCCCGTGTTCATGAGCGCCTAGAATTTTAAGCATGATAGGTGGAATCCAGGATTACCATGGAAAAACAAAATAAATGTCCGATGGGGAACATCCATGTGTGCTAGCAGCGAATATGTACTGCGGGGTCTGTATTTTGATTCCCACGCTAACCTAAACGCTGGGTTCAATGAAATGTGCCCTTGCCTGGCCCTGTATTAGGTAAATTGGTAGCGTTTCGTGGAATTCCCGAGTACAAAACATCAATCTAAAATAAGAAAACGATGATGTCGATAGAGCTGGTCTGCAGCAATGTATTGCGAAAATTAGTCGGACTGTCCTATTTTTGGCTTTGATAACTGATGCCCGGGGCTGTTTAGCGCGCGTTAGAATCAGCCGCGGAAAAACCAAATTCCGGTTCCGATTTCCCCTGAGATCGAAATTCTGAAGGTCGGCATACTCAGCTTGTATAGCCTTTGTGACATATAACCGAACCCTGCTCTATACAACTCGATTTATATTGCCCTTCAGATAAAATCAATTAAGAGGTAGGCTAAGTTCGTGGCTTTCAAGGTCCAGTTTTAGCCCACTGGAAAAAATTCGTTCAGCCATCGCGGCTGCTATCGGTTACGTGCCCTTCTCTCTAGTTTTGAAAACCCACGGGACCTAATTGTAGCAAACGTGCGGTACATTCATCCTGTTAGTCGAAATCCACGAGCTATTCTTCCACAAGACTGGTGAGACAAACGATTTCGGGAGTGTCTTGGACTCAACGGGGAGGAAGTAGGAAATGCCAATTAATAGCAGGGCGACAAGCATCCAAATTGCGAGGATGATAGAAGGCCTGAGAAAGGTCGTTTCTCTTTCGATATTGTCAAGGTAGAACATAGCATGCCTTGGTGTATCCCAGAGATATTGCTGCCAGAGGTGCCGTTCGCGATGTTGTCCAGAAGAAGCGGCGCTCCTTGGATGTTTGAGCCCCTTGTCACATGAAACAACCATGCCACATCTGGCCTAACTCCGCAGCGACTCTGAATTCCTCCTGTCGCTTCAACCTCCTCCCCGAGTCTCATCATCTTCTTCGCCAGCATCCTCGGCCAACACTCAGGGCATCGTTAGCAATGTACTGTTAAGCAACCCGCCTCTAAAAGCGTACAGGCACTACAAATCTTGTCCGATGGCCAGAAATAGCAGGACATACTTGACATAACTCGGCTCGCCTATCGGCGGCCGTTGTCCTCTGGCCCAGACAGCGTGGAGTTTCGTCCGGCGCCTACGAGAAACTGGACCACTTTCATCCTGGCACACAGAACTGGACTGGTTGACGTCCACAGCGGCCCTAGTGCGAGGAATAGACATGCACAATGTGCGGTTCGGCGGCATCGGTGTGCTCAACCAATGTGATTGATACCCGTTCTGCATTCGTCATTCGAAAACAGACGTTATGCTTTCTCTAGCAAATGATGAGACACATTTGCCCTCATGAAAGTCCGGCGTCAAACCCTTAAGGCCCCGGGTTTGACTTCATACCCTGGTCCCTACTGCACTCGCAGACACTAACCTCAATTGTTGGCCAGATGGGTACTCCAACACAACTGCTAAACTGCTTTTGGAGAGTCTGCTGGCCACCTTTGGAGCAAAATGAGGAAGGGGGGATGTTTTGAGTCTTGCAGACTAGCTCTTCCATGATCGCCTTTCGGGAAAATCCTCGCGCGGGAGCAATATGGTTTGAACCAACCCATCCCGAGATCAATATACTTTGCTCGGCCCTTGTCCTCTTCATTCATGTTTTCGCTCCGTTGGCCTTCCTTCCGACCTTTTGGTTTTCCACCATGCATGCTTTTAGTCACTCCTTTTATTCTTTATTTTCGTTATATTATTATATTATGAACCTCACTGTTTGAAAATATACTTTTTGTCTGTCGCTGCTCATAACTGGAGTCCGCTGCCAGCCCAAAGTTTCTGGCAACAACTAAACCTTCCTTTTGCTAAAAAAATTCCAACGCTCCTTGCGGAACAAAGACATTCATAAAACCAACGCTCTTTTACCACGCGGTCTTTTTTCGTTCTTGAGCCCCACGAAAGGACTGAACATAGCTTTGACAAACACACCACGTTTATCCCATTCGGAAGCCAGTCCGTTGTGTAGTAGCAGCCGCGGCTCTTAACGAAATTCGCGAAGCGTGGAGACGCCTATGTTCTACAGGCCATCCGAAGAGAATGATCGATATGCCGCCCAATGATATAGACTATAGTCAGGTCGGGCCAAGGTAAGTTGAATTGGCTCGGTGTCGACGTGCAAAGAGCCTTTTCTTACCGGCCGTAATTCTGATATTTCATTCTTATAGAACCTCGTTACCATCAACTCTCATTTCATCCATGGATTTTCCACCGCCAACTCCGGGAAGTAACATGCAAGTGAACAATACTGGTTTTGGTAAAGTATCAGAGGACGGGAATATGGCCACTAGTAACATGGAAAACATTACATTGAATTCTTACGGACTCAGAACCTGGGATACACACAGCCAACCTACTCCATCGACGGTTACCAGGCCTAAGGCAATAAACGATAGCGTTTATTCTCTGCCATACACACCCCAGTCCCATAAAGCACCAGGTTGGAATCCATACGGGATTCGGATGCCATCACAGTTCTTCATGCCTACTGAGTTTGGAACGCCAAAGGAGCTGTTGGAAATCAGCGCTCTGGACGATCGTATGTGTTGCCTGGCCGTCCGAGCCCTTGCTATTTGTCGCTAACTTTTACTCAGGCTTTGATGATCAAGATTTAGTGGAGGAATTGTCTACATTTTCGGGGATTGATCACAATCTATCGCTGTTCCCGAGCCAGCTTTCCCAGACACAGAATGTTACGGCTGGGAACAGAAGACTTCACCTGCTTCCAGAGCACCAGCCTCTTACACTTGATACAAACATTGTTACTCGCCCTCTACCAGACTCGTATTTCTCCCAGTCCAGCAACACCGGATCTTTCGATTTCACTGATCTTTCTGCATTTTCTGAAGTTCCCTCATTCGCCTCTGCCACTAGTTCTGACTACACGCCGAGAAGTTCGCTTCTATCTTCTACGCCGCTTTCCCCCGTACCATCCCCGAGACATACACAGCCAGAACTAGTTTGCGGAGAGAATCCGGCAAGAGCTTCGCCATCCCCTTGGGCAAGCATTCGAGGACCTCCACATAGTTTTGATGGTGTCCGCAAACGATGGTCGACAGGCTCCTCCGGACCCCGTCCTAATCGTGTTACATCTCCATTTTTAACGCAAAATCATGCCGGCGGATCACGTCTTCCATCTCCTTCAATGAGACAAATCCGCAGTCTTCCCTCGATGAATTTCTCACGGCAACAGGCGGGAAGTAGGAACTTGGTGCACTTTCAGCGTAATAATAATCTACTGCCTTCGAATTTTGAAGCAAACGCCCGTTTTAGAAATCCTGCCTCGCGCGCCTCTCAGGGAGTGTTTAGAACCCTACAGAGCGACACTGTCCCTCACCAGTATTATTTTGACCACTATTCCGAGTTTTCTGGGCCACCGGATTTGCTAGGACCACTAAAGGAGGAACGAGTGCTTCCACCCCCTGAGGATATGATGCCAAGCGATCCGAGCATGATACCGTATGAACAAGATCTTCGATTCGAGAACGATTTGTATACACCAAAGTGGGTTCGAGGGCATGGGAATAAGCGTGAGGGCTGGTGCGGGATTTGCAAGCCTGGCCGTTGGCTTGTGCTCAAGAACTCTGCCTTCTGGTATGACAAAAGCTTTACGCATGGAATCAGTGCGCCCACAGGGCAAGCATTTGCACCTCCAAAAGCCATTAGGCGCACGGACGGAAACACAAATGTTTGGGAGGGCGTCTGCGGGAACTGTGACGAGTGGATAGCTCTAGTGAGCAGCAAGAAAAAGGGTACCACCTGGTTTAGGCATGCATACAAGGTGCGTGCTGGGGGTTTGATTACCATGTTGGGCTGTCTTAAGGCTCAACCGTTTATTTGGATTTCCGTTTCTGTGAGGAAGGTTGACTTTTACTAATGCTGAGTTGATTGCCAGTGCCATAACCATCCAAAAAATGAAACACTCAAACGGCCCCGAGAGAATACTCCAAGCAAAGGTAATCCGCCAATCCCGGATTCCCGCCCCAGATCGTCTCCCAAAACAGCGACGCGGGAAGTAGAGCCAGCAACTTCAACGAAGCCCTCTCCGGTGCCTCAACTTCCCGGAAGGGGTGAGCTAATATCAGGACCAAAGAGTCTTTCGCCGTTGCATACAGTAGCAACAACGATGTGACGAATTTCGTTTCCTTTACCATCCTTTATTCTTCCATCTTTTTTAACTTATACTATTTATTACATGGGATATCTCATTATAGACTCTAGTTGCTTTTCATCTATTTTACTATCTTACCTCCCTCCCACATCCCTATAAGTCTTCCCACTCACCCGCTGCACCGCTGCACCGCTTCCCCGCGACCTTTCCACGAGGTCGCCCAAAAACCCTGTTATATGCCTAGGTGCACTGCATTTTGATACCCTTGGACACACAACTTGGGTTCCCTGATATATCTTCACAGGGTAGGATAGCTTGTGAGAAGGGGTGATATGGTTGGAGTTGGGACAAGGGTTGACACATTTCATCCTCTTCGACTCCTCATCTATCGCTATTTTATGGCTGCACGTCGGTGGGCCTAGGGCGTCGATTGCACAGGCAAATGGTTTTCCTATCTATTTCTCCTTATGTATTTGCTTATATGGGATGGTTTTTCTTCTTTGCTGGTGTTTTGCTCGAGGCGTCTGAATATATATATAAATATATATACGTATATAAAAGTGATATTGGTCTGCTTTGTTCGTGTAGCAGGGAGTTAGTTGATCTGTTATTCTCAACGCGTTATTCGGGAAATAGGAGGGCACATTCATTATAACAATGATAAGAATATCAAGTACAGTCTTCTCAACAGTCTATCCCAGCTGTAGGCTATTGCATTGAAGTGGGAAATTGTGTTAATGATTCATCTCTAAGGAGGCGCTAAATACTCTCATAAATAACGTTAAACCCCCAAAGGCTCACCATTGGGCTGTTGATTTAAGTGCGCGGGCTTCATTCGCTGGTTGAGGTCGAGTCTAATGGGGATTTAATCTAATTTATTTCTTTTTCCACTTCCCCTCTCTAGCTACCTCCCGGGAATCAGATGAAGCGTTGCTACCCAGATGGGAAACGGGAAATTATCACACTCTCTGGGGAGGATCACTTTCTGTCGACTTAACTATTTAGTTGATCTCCAGAGAAGGGTGAAGAAAAGAAAAAACCCAAGAGAACTTCCTTTCATATAACTACTAACATAACATCAATAACTATTTGCCCAAGGCCTTTGTTCACTTCCTGCGACTCCTGGATTTTCTGTTCTGTTCCTATACATATTGACACTTCAACCTGATATCTTCAATACTCGCCCAGTCCGTTGTCCGTTGCCTGCGTGCCGAGCCTGTTCTATTCCACCCTCTCTCTCTTCCTGAGTGAGCCCTGCACTGCCTTTTAGCTCTCTAGCTAGCTAGCTGCTTAGGGTGATCTGGGGTTGGATATTTATTCCCGTGGCTGGGGAAAAATTTGTTGCTGTTGATGTGGATTAGCTGCTTAGCTGCAACACGATTGACTTCCATCAGCTTCCAAATAACAATAAATCCTCTCTGGCTGGTGGGTTGTTGATGCTGGGAGAAACTCCTGCAGTCAGTCTTGTCCGCCAGCCTTTATTGTTATCATTTAGTTTGCATTTGGCTGCTACCTACTTTTGCTGCTTACTATTTGCTGTTGTTGTTGTTGACCTGTCATCCCTCTTATTGTTATTTTATCTCCGTCGCCGCTGTTGTCTTCCAGCTCGGTCTTCATTTTCGCTGGTTATTGTATTGATTGTGTGTGTCTCTTGTAATAATTATTATCTGTATTTTGGTGGTTGTTTCGCTGGGCTTCTTTTGCTTTCCTTTTTTTTTTTTTTGGCCCTGACCTTGCTCCCGCATCCCTAGCCGACCGTTAGCTCTCGACCTCACTCGAACCGGACTCATGGTTCTCACAAAACTTTTTTCTTCCTCCTCCAAGAAATCCCCCGACAAGAAAAAGCACCACAAGCATTCCGCCAGCAACACATCAGACTTGTCCGACCTGCAGCTCCACGACTCGCAGAATCCGCCCGCTTTGGTCCGTGCTGCCTCTTCAGACCGACACCTCGATTCTTCCTTGCGCGGCGCTGCCTCCAAACACCGCCATCCCGACCCCGACCACCATCGCTCGCCGCCGCAACACCAGCACCAGCAGCCCTCCTCCATTGGCACCACCGGCAACAACAATAATTATAGCAAAAGCAAATCATCATCCTCTCCCCGTGTTGGCTCGTCACGCAAATCTCCCTCCAAGGCGTCGCCCAAACCGCAGCGGGACCCCGAACATAAAAGCCGCCGCGTTGCCTCGACGCCCTCTAGGAGCCCCACAAAGCATAAATCCAAGGGTTCGTCCTCCCGCTTCGCCTACGATCGGGATTCCCACCCATTGAATCTGCCTCCGGACGAGCTCCGTCGCCTATCCGCCATGGCAGCTGCAAGAGACGATAGTCGCAGCTCCATGGACATTGAGCAGCCAGACGTTGCGCCCTCGCCCGCTGTGACCAACGCCACTGTCACCTCCTCCGCCTTCTCTACGCCCACTCAGCAAGACTCCCCCGCTTCATCTACTGGCATGCAGTCAAATGGCGTCCATTCTGATACCGCAGAGCGAAGTCCTACCCCTCCCCTCCATAGGGTCCCCTCAAGCACGCCACAACCTGCACAGCCCGTTGTTGATGCGGAGGCGTGCAAATTGGCAGGGAATAAGTTTTTCAAGGCGGGTGATTATCAGAAAGCTATCCAAGAGTATACGAAGGGTAAGTGTTTTTGGCTGTCTCTTTATGTTTTGCTCTGCTCGCAATATTGTGCGTGAAAAGTATATGCGCCATGGTTAAGCGAACGGGAAAATAAAATGGAAGAATGGAGTTATCTAAGGATAACAAGTGACAGAGGCTATGAAGTTAATCATGAATGCGAGTGTGGATGCGGGAGCGGGCGTGTTTGTGTGTTAATATATGTCTCCTTGAATATAGCTGTCGAGGCCCAACCGACATCATCTACCTATCTATCAAACCGAGCGGCTGCCTACATATCCGCACACCGCTACCATGAAGCCCTGGAAGATGCCAAACTAGCTGATGAGTTGGAACCTGGTAACCAGAAAATCATGCACAGATTAGCAAGAATATACACTTCTCTTGGTCGCCCCACGGAAGCGTTGTCGATCTATTCACAAATCCAACCACCTGTAACCGCAAAGGATAAAGGCCCCGCCGAGGCAATGTTACATCATATCACCCAAGCAGAATGGTTGCTACGGGAAGATAGAGGAGGCTCGATGACATTGTACTGCCTGGACCAGGCCGTCAAGGGACTGGGAGCTGGCGTGACCCAACCACGCAAATGGAGACTGATGCGAGCAGAGGCGTACCTAAAGATGGGAAATGTCAATGCATTGGGCGACGCGCAGAATATCGTCATGTCCATGCTACGAGATAACAATCAGGATCCGGACGCCTTATTGATCCGCGGCCGGTTATTTTACGCCCAAGGCGAGAACGAACAGGCAATGAGACACTTCAAACTCGCTCTAAACCTGGACCCTGACTCCACGCAGGCGGTCAGATACCTCCGCATGGTGCAGAAACTTCTCCGAATGAAGGATGAAGGAAACGCGGCATTCAAGGCAAGAAAGTACCAAGAAGCTATCGATGTATACACTAAGGCTCTGGAAGTCGACCCCAAAAATAAAGACATCAACTCCAAACTCCTTCAGAACCGCGCCCAGGCCTATCTTAACCTCAGCAACTACGATAAAGCAATTGAAGATTGCACAGACGCTCTCAAACTAGATCCTGCATACATAAAGGCGCAACGGGTGCGGGCGAAGGCGTACGGAGCCTCTGGCAACTGGGAGGAAGCAGCGCGCGAATTCAAGAAGATTGCTGAAGCCAATCCCAACGAAAAGGGCATTCAGGAAGAGGTTCGAAACGCGGAGTTTGAGCTTAAGAAGAGCCAACGAAAAGATTACTATAAGATTCTTGGCGTCGATAAGAATGCGACAGAGCAGGAGATTAAGAAAGCGTATAGAAAGTTGGCGATTCAACACCATCCGGATAAGAATCTCGATGGTGATAAGGGAGATACGCAGTTTAAGGAGATTGGAGAGGCGTATGAAATTTTGAGTGATCCTCAGTATGTATCCCACTCTCTTCTCCCTTCCCCTCCAACCTCTTCTTGACCTCCAAAATCTTATATTTTCTTTACTTTTCTTTTCTTTCTTTCTT
>JAFEJD010001632.1:0-27166 GCA_018296065.1 Blastomyces percursus | reverse complement strand
CACTGCCTCCCCCCTCCTCCTCCTCCGATCTCGCTGGGATGGTAGCTGGACACCCTGCTTTGACCTTTTTCAGTTTAGCCCTGGGTTCTAGGACCGGTGTTTGGTTCTTCCGAGGTTTCCAAGAGTGTCCAGGGGCCGGTCAGTCCCCCTCCGTGAGATTGGCGGAAGTCGGGGTGAGGAGTTAGAAGCTTGCCCAGGTGCGCGGATGGTTGGCTGATTGGGTCAGAGGTAAGTCTTGGAAGCATGTGATCTTGTGTTGGCCTCAAGTGATTCTGTTGCATGAACTGGGAAGAAACGAAGATATCTAGGTATCTACTACTAAGGACGTGTCAATGCTCAGTATAGATAGATATATACATAGATATTCCATCAGGAGACATTTTCTGCGCGATGCTGCGAAGTAATGCAATGTAGATGTACGAGATAATATTAGCAGACGTTCCATTCACGAATCAGCAGTAGTGGCTGACCACGGGATATATGCCTACATAGATGAATCCCATCTGATCTTTCCCATCACACTGGGAACTCTTGTATAACATGGCGCTTCCTCGCTTCCCTCCTCGTTTCTCTCTTTCCTCTGAGTACGGAGTACCCCGGGCAAAGCCGCTATTTCACCTGTCCATAAATCGCCCCGTCACTCTTTTAAATCATTTTCATCACAATACGAGGTAGAGAATTAAGACCCCTTCACGCAAGCAAACAGCCAGCCGCGGGGCTTCGGTGGGCTCGCCATCGGTTCGGTTCAGTTGCACACACGTCCCTGCGCCGCTGTTCGACTCGACTGGACGAGAGCGCGGGAGTGGGGGAGAGAGAGGTGGGAGAACATAAGCTAAGTTAAATATCCGACGAGGTTGGCGAGATGTGGTGGAGACCGCATCGCATCCTGTTGACGTTCGTGGCGTCGCTCCCGATCCAATGTCTCATATTCGCTGTGCTGGTCGATGCAACGCCCGCCTCAACTTGTCCAGCCCAATACGACAGTATCCCGGACTTCGTGCTTAAATATGGTAGGTTGATGAAAATTTTTCTTTTCTTCTTTGTTTCTCTCTTTATTTCTATTTTTACTTTTTACATTTATTTTTTGAGTTGTTGCTAGTGTTATACTTCAAGCCATTGTATCCATCCATACCATACCATACATGCCCCATATAACTATTCCTGTCACTCTTTTCTAACAAAATATTATCATAACCTACTACCACCATGTAGCCCCCCTGATCTACCTGCACAGCGAAGACCCATACATGCCCTCCGCGTTCGCGACGCTGCTTGAAAACTCAATTCCCACAATCAACTATACGCCTGTCGCAGATGTCCCGTCGCCCCTGACGCTCGACAACCTTGATTCGCTGAATGTCCTGGGCGGCAAGGATATCTTCCTTACTTCGAAAGAGGGCATCAGAGCGCTTCCGGAATGGTTCAGGGGCACCAGGCCCGATAGGGCCGGGAAGACTGTGGACGCTGTCTCGTCCGCCATTGTTGTGAGGGACCATGGTGATGGGAAGACGGTTGATGCGTTTTATTTTTATTATTTCGCGTAGGTTTATTTATTTACTCCCCCCACTTTCTGTTGGTTTTCCGAAGAAAGAACTGATGCGCCGCATTATGATAAATTAACGATGATTGACTCTAGGTATAACCAAGGAAACACGGTCATCGGGATCCAATTCGGCAACCATGTCGGGGACTGGTGAGTTTACCTTTCCTTTCCCGATGGCTGTATTAATGGACTAGCGGGAATGACGCGCCTGACCCAGGGAACACAACATGATCCGCTTTGAAAATGGCGCGCCACAGGCTATCTGGTACAGCCAGCATTCGTCCGGTCAGGCATTCACCTACCAAGCCACAGAGAAGCAGGGTCTGCGTCCAGTGGGGTATAGCTCCAATGGATCGCATGCTGTCTATTCAACTCCTGGGTATGTTTCGCCGTTCTTACTTCCATTTCCTCAGACAAGAGAACGGAATAATAAACCTAAAAAAAACTCCCCTTCCCAAGAACCCACGACCACACCATCCCAGGCTTCAACCTGCCAGGCGGCTTGCTCGAAGACGAAACAGACCGAGGCGTCCTGTGGGATCCCCTCCTGAGCGCGTACGCATACAGCTACGACAACGCCACGGAGATATTCACCGCGTACGATGCCAGCACGCCCACAAGCTACCTGTATTTCGAGGGCAGGTGGGGTGACCAGCAGCTGCCCGATGATGCAGAGGGGCAGATCGTCCTGTTTGGACAGCGGAAGTATGTCTCTGCGCCCAATGGGGTTAAGTTTAAGAGCCTGGTGAGGGAGAATGTTTGTCCTGGGGATGGGGAGTGTGTTATTTATGATGAGGTGAGGGTGAAGAGAGGGGGTACGGAGGGTTAAAGGGGTAGTGGAGGGGCGTTTATCTATCCTTACTTGATAAGGGTATTATCTGTCACGAGGTTCAACGGGTAATGTGGAGGGAGGTGGGTGTGTTTTTCTTTCTGTGTGAGGATATGCCCTGCGTTGATTGTCTCGATCGTTTCGCACTGGTTTGTTGTTTCTCGCTTGAATGACTTAATATCTATGATACCCCTGCCATGGATCGATGAGGGAGGGACTTGAAGGCGCAGCCGGGATTGCGGCAAGGAAGGAATAATGCTTTTTCTCTCGGGAATAATAATAGTTAAATATGTGCAACGTATATAAATACAATGCAGAAACTATTGATGATGATACTAAGGAATAACCATCAGAGTAAAAGCCCAACCAATAATGGGATACAATGCGCTTGGCCTTTCAACACAAAGCCAATTAATTACCAGAGCTCTATAGATTGCCTCGCCTCGGGCTCTCTTCCTTTCCCCAACTGATCGAGAACCGTTGTTTCTTGACATTAACGAACGTATGATTAGTTATATCCATCGTCCCCATGGCTAACGGGCAGACGAGCGGGGTGGGTTGTTGTTGAGTTCAATGTTCCTGTAACTTGTATGTTTTAGAGGCGAAGTCATAGTTGATATCTATTGATGTAAGGAAACATATCTCCCACCGGCCACGTCTCTCCCGGCGCGTTGCTTCCAGCTTCCCTGTGGCTTGTAAGGCAGGCCACAGCAAGGGCCGACTCCGGGATGAGCTTGTTCTGGTAGTGGTGGTGGTTGAACGCGTTTGGTATGGGGTCTAGAACTGAAAAAATCGCAAATCATGATTTTTGTTTTATGTGTTTCTCCCTTCTTTTTAGATATTTTGTTAGCGGCGGAAGATCAGCACATGAAAAAAAGAAACGAAAGAAACAATAAAAAAGAATAGCTGTTTCAGAGCAAAATAATATCAGCATGGTACCGTACGTACCGTTGTTTGGTGGGGCTTCCGTAACTGAAACTATCAGACTGACTGAATATTGGGAGGACATTCTGCGCTATCTGCGGCTAGCACGCAGCTGGCCCTAGATTTTTGTTGGAGGGCTTGGCTTGGATGGTTCGTCCTCTTCTCTACCAATATGGTGAAGAGGTAATTGAGCTCTTTTGCCCCAGTAGCCTAGAATTTTTTGGAGGCTCGATTGCTGGTGGGAACCTGCGTGTAGATAATGGCCCCTCTCTTGAAAATAATAATAATAATAATAATAAATAAAAATAAAAATACAACGGGTAACGGTATTTGGTTAAGGGGATTTTGAAAAATCTCCGGACACTTGCAGAGCTTTCTTCCTACGTGAAAAAAAAGGGCGGAGTGATCCAAAACTAAACCACAGAAAATTCTCCCTCGAACTGGAACTATGGGTCCTCGGGGGAAGACAGGCAAACCATACATATATATATATATATACGGATTGTTGGAACTATTGGGTGTGCGAACGTTGTTGATTCTTCTATGGAGCTACCAGCGTGCGCGAGGGTTTTGTAGTTATAGACCCTCCACCAACGCAGAGCAGTGCAGGAGGTGTTGACGGGCTCCAGGCATTGAATTGAGACCGGGCTCACTTGACTCGGATGGCCTCCATTCCATGTAGGATTGTTTGTTTCTGCTTCAGCCGAAAGACCAATAAATACATAAATGATCCCATCCGACCCAAGGCCGGTCAATCGGGGCAGATGTTGATACTTATATTATTCATGAATGAACGTAACTAACTAGCTAATCGTATTGGCGATAATTACGGGAATAGTGCGCCAGATATACAGTACAGAAATACAGAGATACAGAAATATAACTCGGTAAAAGCGCTCCGCAGAAGTACCTAGGTAATGTAATGTCAAGCGGGTACTAAGGTACCTTGATACAGGAATACCATACCTACCTAGGTACGGGCTTGGCAACTGTTTCGAGTAAGGCGTGAAGCGTACTGAACTGTATGGTATGGACTGCGTACCAGGGAAATGAAGGAGGGAAAACGTGGAGGAATTGTACCAATGGTTGTTTGTGTATATGGGAAGGAAGGTTACCGGACCGTATTACAGTATTGCGCGTGGTTTTACCCCTGAATCGTCCCGAGGTCGCCCAGCTGGACGGCTTCAAAAGGGGGATGATGGATGGTTAGGGATAGGGATAGGGATAGGGTGAGGATGAACTGCCACTGATTATGATAATTCTTTATTATTCCTCAATTGATGGCTGACTACTGCCCATGCGAACAGAATGTGCTATTCCTGTGACGCGGGAGTAGCTTTGTTTGAGATCTTGTGAAACAGCGGAGAAAAGAACCAGGAACTCAGCTTTATCTGTACTATGTATAGTAGATATACAGAAAATAAAATAAAATAAAATAAAATAATGTCCAAAAAGACCCAACGCGGTAATTTCGTTCAGTTCCGTTCTGCCTTCTTGCTTGCTACATCTTCATCATCTTCCCCTCTTTTCTCTCCTCTCGTTCGTCTGCACTGTCAGTGATAACCCTGCGTAGATATTATCACCAACCCTGCGAGAGTTCGACGGGTTAGACTTGGTTGGCGCCTTTCGCTGTGGTTAGTGGCTCTGTTGGTTTCCTGTGGCTTAAGGGGTTCTCCTCACCTGCTGCCATCTTCAACTTCTTTCTGACACCGACACCCAGCCAGGCTCGATCGACTTCGACTGGGACGTCTCTCTCTCTATCTTTCTCTCTCTCGAGTTACCCTCGTTCCTTTCACTACTCTTCGTTTCGATCGCGCTCCTTTGTATCTATCCCTCGCGCTCCGCCGTCTGCGTGTTATCGGGGCGATCGGCAGAACCAACACTCGAACGGTCGAAATTTACATCCCTGGAGCTCTTCCTCTTTTTCCAAGGCTGGTCTACTTTCATTGACAATCGCTTGCTGGGCTTGTGGATGTCGTCGTCTCCCACCCTTTAGTTTTTATACCTCGATCCCATCGTTCGTCTCGTCTTCCTCTCTGTCGGGTGATTGATCTTGTTGGCCGTACGTTGTTCCTTTGCTTTGTCCTGACCCCGACCGCTTTCTGTGCCGTTGTGTTTCGACTGATCCCGCCCCTTGTTGCGTCAGTTGGTCCGACTTTAGAAACTCGTACACCCTATACGATCTCACGTATCGCATCCATCACTTCGCATTGCATCGAGCGCCCTGTCGCCTTCTATAGTGCTGTTGGGCTATTCTATTCTGATTCCGTTCCCCGGGTTTCCCATAATTCCACGTTATTCCAATTCTACATTTTCTCCGTACTGTTCGGTACACTTGTCCCCACACAAACCAAAAAAGGAGCAAGTGAAGTCATCACAAAGGTGACTGAGAAGCTGGGGTTACAAGACTTTCAAACTAGCCCGACGGGGAAAGATCAAGTTGCTTAAAATCGCCCGTGAGTAACTTTTTTAAATCCCCGTAATCATAACTTGCAACGCCTCGTGCAATGCATGCCACAAACAACGCGATTGGAAACATGTTTTCTCACCTCAGCTGCACATATTGGGAACCAACCAACCAGGACCAATACCCCTTTTTGTTCTAAAACATTTACTTTGACAACTCACTCGTCCGGATTCTTCTCCTCTTTGTCATTTTCTGTTATTTGGGTTGGAACGAGAAATTTGTCTACCGATTGTTTTTTACTAGCCGCAAACTAACATCCCAATGTTTTCTAGATACGGTTTACATTGGCAAGGTTTGAACAAATCCAACATGTCCAGTCCAGCGCGCCCCCCAACCCCTGGGCGCAGCTCGCCCCCGGACGCTCTTCCAACTGTCACCGAGAATGGTACCGCCAATGCCAATTCTCAAACCGCAAGACGAACATCTCTAGGTTTCCTTCGTCGTTCGAAGTCCACTGAACCTCTCAGTGTGGATCGCAAAGCTTCGGGAGGGAGAGTGAGCAAAAGGATGCAGAAGGAAATGGCTAAAGAAGAGATGCTGCGACGAGAGCGCGAAGCTGCTGCTGTCCCGAAACATGCCCCTCGTCTTCCAGACCTGCCCGCCCCTCCCCAGCTCAATACTTTTGGCGGCGAAAATGCTCGACAGGAGCACCTGACCGTTGCGCCAAATCGAGGTGGTAGTTACGTTGATCCAAACGCACCGACGTCTCCGTACGGCAGTGCGGCTGCATTGAGGAATAGCGAGATTGTTGACCCATACGCGAGAACAGAGAGCATGACACACCGTGGCCGATACAGCTATGCGAGCAGCGCAGTCAGTACCATCAATAGCCCACGGAGAGTACGAAGACGCAAAGACCCAACCCCGTACAAGTAAGTTGTCATTTATACGCCCTCCACCTCTTCTTTTTTTTTTTTTTTGCTTTTTCTTTCCATGTCGTAAAACCTACTAGTGAATCGAGGCACTAAACCACCCCCGTTAAATAGTATTCTTGTTATTGGTGCTCGTAAATCCGGAAAGACGTCCTTCCTCAATTTCCTGCGTACCTCCCTCCAGCTTCCCCCGAAAAAACGCCCCACGCGAGCTCCAGATGAATTCGACGAGCCCCAGCAAGTGTCAGCAGCTAATAACAACTTCACCTCGCACTACCTGGAAACCGAAATTGACGGAGAGCGCGTAGGCCTTACGCTGTGGGATTCGCAGGGATTGGAGACTAATGTTGTTGATCTGCAGCTGCGTGGGATCACGACCTTTTTAGAGAGTAAATTCGAAGAAACCTTTAACGAAGAGATGAAAGTAATTCGCGCGCCTGGCGTGCGCGACACTCACATTCACTGCGCGTTCCTCATCCTCGACCCTTCGCGGCTGGATGCCAATATTGCCGCTGCGCAAGAGGCAATGGAAGATCCGGATAAATCGTCAAATGTACGTCTTATTGGAGGGCTGGATGAAAACCTGGACATCCAAGTTATCCGCACCATGCAAGGAATGACTACTGTCGTGCCAATCATTAGCAAAGCCGATACCATCACCACCGGCCACATGGCTTTCCTCAAAAAGACAGTATGGGAAAGCCTCAAGAAGGCTGGCTTGGACCCGCTGGAGGTCTTGACGCTTGAGGATCAAGATGATACTTCTTCGTCCGACGATTATGACAAATTCGATGAGCAGGATGAGGACGAGTTGATCCAACGCGAAGACGCTGAAGCCGAATCCGAAGCCCAAGCCCAAGCTGGCGGCGAAGCGGGAGCCGAAACGGTCGGCGTGGCTGTAAAACCAACGACTGGCCGCCGCACCCCTGATTCAGACACGGTCCCATTGTCCCCCCCAACCACGCAATCGCCTTCCTCCCACAACAACGGCGGAACGCGAAAATCCTCCACGTCCATCTCTAGCATCAACGCGAATATCAACGCAAACCCGGAATACCCCTTCCTGCCGCTATCGATCCTCTCACCCGATCCGCACTCACTCGAGGATAACAACGGACCCATCGGCCGCAAGTTCCCCTGGGGTTTCGCCGACCCTTATAACCCTGAGCACTGCGATTTTGTAAAGCTGAAGGACACCGTGTTTGGAGAGTGGCGCGGCGAACTGCGCGAGGCTAGTCGTGAGGTGTGGTACGAGCGATGGAGAACTAGTCGCCTTAACAATAATGGTAATGGACCTGGTAGATCCTCGAATAAGAATGGTGTCCGCGGTGGTTCGGGGAGGAGTGGGCGTGCAACTCGATGATTTTCTTCCTTTTCCTTTTTCTTCTTCATTTCTTCCTTTCCTTTTCATTTGATTTGATTCGAGTTGAACCGGACATTTTGAGAGAGTGTTGTGTGCCATTTTGTTTTTGATGCGACAGGCTGCTGACCCGTCAACAATATCTTTCTTTCGTTCTTTCTTGCAGGTCTTGAAAATTTCTCCACCGTTGCTGCGTTACCGCGCAAATTTCAATCGAGAGGCTGAAGAAAGAATAGGAGAGCTTGCGTCGACTGGCAAGGTTTGGTCAAAAGAAAAATTTTGAAAAAAGATAAAAAAAAAAAGGAGAGAGAGGAAGAGAGGCAGTGGGTATGTCTCTCAGTTATCTGAGAGGTGACCCTGCCCCTTCCTTTCTCACACTGGTTTTGTAAGATTGATGGACGGATATTTCTATTCTTCGTTCCTGTTCCGTTCCTGCTTCTGTTTCTCCTTCTGCTTTCTGCGTCTACGCTTTAACAAACCCGTATATCCCCCAAATCTTTCCTTTCGCCTGTCCTGTTTTCTTTTATTCATATTGGACCCTTTTCCCTTGATTTACTTCATTTCGCCTCTTGTCTTATTTTCCCCTTCCCCCGCAATGCGTTTCCCATTGAGGCGGCCTTCGTTTTTACTTTTTTTTTCTTCTTGCTTCTCGCGTATCCAACGCTGCTCTGGGCTGTATGTTTCAAACATGAATTTTTACTTCCCACTTCCATGCCACCTTCTTCCTTGATTCCATACCCCTCTATTTCACCCCCTATTTCGCTCCCCCAACTTGGACCCTTTCCACTCCCATTTTCTTGTTCTCAGCGCTCTTCGAACGGGTCTTACATAGCTTGCCCGGGCTACTGTCTGCCTCTATCACTATTTTCCATTACCTTTCCTTTTTATTGTCCCTTTTTTTTTAATTTCCCTTTCGTCCTGGAATGCCAGCATGCCGTTTTTGTCTTTTCACAAAAGAAGAACCCTTCAAATCTGATTGATACATCCATCCAACTCCATTCCATCCATTCCATCCACCATAGTCTTCTTCTACATACATACAGCCTTTGGCTCAAACAAACTCCAATTACGTAGGTTACTACCCTACCCACCCTTTAGCTCAGTTTAGCTTTTATCTAGCATAACCCGTTGACAATCTTCTATGCCGGAAATCTTTTTTTCATGTTCACTTTATTTACAAAAGGAAACTCATTTTTCTCATTTTCCATTTCTGTTTCTTGCGTTGTAAGTTGTTTTTCGCTCTTCTGCTTCCTATCACACGCGAGGACAGACAACTGTGCATGTTATATATGTACGTTTTCTTCTATCTCCTTGGGGTTTTCGGGTGAAGGGCAAAAAAAAAGATGATGGAATCAACAAGGCGCGGTCGACATGACGTGAGGCAAAATTTCCCTTTTCAATAGTGATCTATCTTTAAAAAATAAATATAAGATAAAAAAATAAAATAAATAAAATAAAAAGAAATCGCTCTAAACGTAATCGTAAAACCATATATTCACCGCGCCCTCTTTTTCCCGTTAGAAAGCTACATAAAGTAAGTATAAAAGGTATCCTATCTATCACCAGCCGTGTGCAGGTCCTTCTCCCCGCTCATACCATACATATCCTTGTGTCTCCCATAGGTAGGGGCTAATCACCAATCATGGTTTATCGGGTACACAGTACGCTCTGTATATTGAAGTGGGGAGATGTTTGTTAGTCCTCCATCTGGACGGGTTATGAGATTGAGAGGCTCGATCAAAGTAAAAGAAGTAATAAGGAGAGATATAAAATGAAGACAGGTGATTCCAACACTTACAAATCGGTTAAACCTGCACCCTTCCTCCCAGCATTTTCCGCCCCTCTGAACGCATGTCCCCGTGCGCTGTGATGAGATATGGGTTATCTGAGCCTTGGAAAGGGTTTAGTTTGGCTGGGCGCGCATATACACCGAATAAAGGAGGGGAGTATGTATGGATTTGGGGACGAATGGAAAGGTTTGTAAAGTGAAAATTTATTTAGAAAGAAAATAATAAAAATCAACAACCTTCCTGCGCGGACTCAAGACATCCCGCGCCCCATTGGGGGACACGGGCATGGCGGCCACTGTCGTCGTGAGGCCTATGATTGCCATGCAGACGGCCAAGGCGGGTTTCACGGTGTAGATTGGTTGGGCGGTTTGGGGGTTCAATGACAGAAAAGAAAGAGAATGAGATAGGGCGGGATGAGATGCTTATGGGCATTCTGGGAGGAAGGGCATTGTGGTTTTGGAGTTTCAGAAGAGGGGAGTGTTTGATTAGCCTTGAGATAGCGGATGGAAGATAGGAGGCAGGGGGCTGATAATAGATAACCTTTGTGTTTGTACTGTGTATATAAAGTGATCTTTGTTCAATGGTAAGCCTAAGTTGGGAGGCTGGCATATATAACTAACTGAGGACAGTTGGAATTAGTTAGGGATGGTATCCATGAATAAATGAGAATGGAGGGGAAGATCTTCTTGTTGTTAAACTGCCCTGGGAGCAAATGCAGATGCAGGTGCACTCTGTATGCTGGATATCTGTGCATGCACAAAAATGTCAAATAAACCCAAATATCTCTGTGTGGAACGGAGCTAACAATTTGTATATTGTTGAGCCTGGCAGGGGTTGCAAAATCATTGTTTCACGCATATTGCTATTGCTGAGCAGAAAATTATGTGTAGATAGATGCATGGTTAAGCCGGCTGGGATGGAAAGCTGCATTGCAGGCATGATATTTCAGACCACACATAAGAATGACTTGTTTGGCTCTGACTCCCTTCTTCCTCCATCTTTTGTTGAAAGTAGTATGGTATGTATGTCACTTTGCATCATTGTGACTAACAGAAGGTTTTGAACATGGCTCAGTGATGATGTGTTCTGTCATTTATCCTCAATCCTCTCATTTGCAAAGTGGGACTGGCAGGTCAATGACAGGCTGATGTATGTTCCAGTATGAAGACATGTATCGAGAGGTCATGCTTAGAACTCAGGGATGTTACAGCAAACAGTTGATCTGTCAAGCCTTGGAGAAGGGAAAAATGGAATGAGAGAAAAGAATGATGAAAAATAAAATTCAGACCGGCTAGGCGCGACTGACAAGATATCTAAAAGTGAATACATAGAGACCAACATTGATGGGACACCTAAATGGACGATTTCTTTCTTTGAATGGAGCAAATACTGCTTTTGCTCCTGCGTGAAATGTGAAACTGGAACCTGCGTGGCTTTCAGGGGTAACCTCCGTTGAGGTTCTATACTCTTTGTCACCATCTGGACATGGACAGACGCATAATTGGGCCATGCTAAAATGTTTTGGATTTTTGGGGTGCATATTTCTTCCGATTGATAATGCAAGCAAAGGCTGAAAGTTTGCACCCTTTGTAAACGGCCTTCCATTAACTGAGATTCTCTGTACCTCATATATATACCCTTCAAACGGGCCTCGTCGTAGATATGGGACGGTGTGTGCGATTGCGATCTAGATTGAAAATGCCAGCTTGACAACAAAGAAAATGAAAGCGACCAAGGAAATGGAAGAAATGTCGCATGAAGCCAGAGAGCGGAATCCAATTTAATACCGAAGGGAGAAACATTGGTTTGCACTGCCGGCACATACATACCGACACACTTAAGCTTAACATTACCAAACATTACCAAACATCCCGAACTTCTCCTCCCATACCAAGCTGTAGCGGTAAATCTAGACACCAAGCGCGGGGAAATTGCATGCCCCATTTCCTCATAAGCTCTCTTAACTCCTCCTCCCGCCCAGGGACCACATTGACAAATATCCGATCGCCATGGCACGGAGGTTCTGAATGTACTGCTCCCTCATCATCCCCGACGCGGAAAAACGTACACTCGCCCGGTCCCGCTTGTACATACCCATAGTCTCGAAATTCTTCAGCTAAACGCTGGCGAACTGATTCTGCAGCCGTGGCGCATCCGACGCATAGGACAGGCGCACAGAGATGTTCTTTGGTTTCATCGCGGACCGACTTTTTTATTCTGTTGTGAATGGAGCGTGCGCGGGCAGGGGAGGTCAAGAAGAGTGTGCCGGGGCCGAGGAGAGCTGTAGCGAGCTTCCATTTCGTTTCATGTACCTTAGTTGTGGGGTCCACGTCACCCTTGCTGTAAAAGAGGTGATCGGTATGCCATCGTGGCGTATCAAACTCGTCTGTTCCTTTAGAGGCCTTGATCGTGAGCCAGTAGTGTGAGAGGTTGTTTTTAAGGAGAAATTCGTTAACGAAGCTGAGGAACTGAGTGAGAGCTGGAAGGATGGAGCCGTTTACGGTTTGTTCGGACCAGGTGAAGAATGAGGGAGGGAAAGCTTGGTGTGGTTGGGTAAGCAGAGGTCCGCAGTAGGTCCATGACGACGAGAGTTTGAGACTGATACCAGCAACGGGCGATGTTTGTGATGGGGAGATATAGGGCATCACCGTGAAGGCCGCATGAGCCTGGACGTCCATGTCTACTTCGTTAGTGCGTGAATTTGTCATTATTCCGCGCGGGTATGTCGTTTTTTTTTTTGTTCAATAAAGCAGTTGAATTATTTTTCTGGTGTAAGATGGTAAGTTTATTCCCGCCAACGGCCGCGGCAATAGGATTGTCGTTGGGAGAGTTGAGTAACGAGTTGGTAAATCGAGGTGGCCGTTAGCACCGTCACTAACGGGAGACAAGAGATAATAGCTAGCTAGATAGCCAGGGCTTTCCTTCCCAGGTTTACCCAGGCTCGTGTGTGGAGATTGCCTCCATTCCGTAAGCTTGCCGCAATCGACTGTTGTTTTGTGGAGGAATGGGAATTTTAATAATTCTGACAGATTTTCTATGACATGCTGGCTGTAAATGGTTTTCACCTAGATCAGTATTGTTAGCGGGTGGCCAGCCAAGATTAGGTCTCAGACACGAGATGGTGAAGCACCACCCACTGGAATTTTTGTAGAACATCCTGAGATCGGGAAATTGGCCAGGCAAGGGTGGTTCGGATTAAATTAAGCTAAACGTGGTAAGTAACCTTAATCTGGTTTCTATATTTGGGCACTGGCGGGAGGTTCCAAGATTTCCAAGGTCGCGCCAGCAGGCACATGGAATAATAACCTTTTGAGCGAGAAGTATGGTCATGGGGAGCAAAAGATGAACCAATGACAAGTATACATTTGAATAAAATGACGGAGATATGGTATTAAAAGCAGGGAGTAAAGGTCTCAGAGTGACCAGCTGGCAGTTTACAGTACCAAACGAAATTCCAAAACTCATTCACATATGAAATCCAAAAATAAAAATGGAATAATACCCAAAAATATTGATGACATTACAAAAAGATCAGAAACAATATCCTCCAGGGACCCGAAAAGTCGGTACAGACATAATAGTTTAACCGTAAACGTGAGCAGACATCGTAACCATAACTATGAACAATAAACCATGCGGATTCGCATCAACCATGTGAAAAACTAAGCAGTTCCATTAGCAATGTGAACTCTAGAGCTCTTGACCAACCCAATGCAAAAGTCCGTCCAATCTTTCTGAACCCCGTTTATAACTTCTCGGTCGATGGCGTCCTCGACTGATTCTTTGTAGCGTCTTTTATACTCGGATTTGACACGTTCAAGGTGGTTAGGTTCCCAGTGCATGCGAACTAGTCGAGAAATCAACAGCTCGGCTCGTTCACGGCCTGTGCCTGATTCTGCGATTGCTTGGTGGAGTAGGAGAGCATCCCGCATCGGTCGATTAAGTGCTCCGTTGAGAACATGTACGAGTGTTTCGCCCTGTAAAAGGAAGTGTGGTTAGTGACGTGTAGTGGCATGGCAAAGATGAACACAAAACAGTTAGACACTTACGACTAAATTTTGTGATTTGGTTATCATTTCTTTAGCGAAGTTCTTGCGGTAGGTATCTTCATAAAGATGTAAAACTTCACGGAGATGCGTATCACCCCTGACGAGGATAATCTGTATCATCGCTGTTTCCCCTCCTTCTCGTGAAATTAGAGCACGGTGGAGATCACGCATGTCGTCGCGGACAAGGGATTTGTCCAAGGGGGCCGAATTGGACTGCCGCCGCTCTTCAAGTGCCAGCAGGATCGCAGCGCGAAATTTGTCTGCTTTGAGTTCGGCTTTCATGCACTTCTCAAGATCATCTCCGTATCGCTTATCGCGGAAACACGTCTTAATCTCGCGGATTTCAGCATTCGTCCGTCCGATAAGCGACTCGATGAGGAGCTCACGTCGCAGTGAGTTTGATCGGTACCAGAAATTGGCCCAGTGTGCCTCAGATTCCCACCTTCCTAGTGCTGTCGCGTAGCAAACTTTACCGAAATTTCCTGGGACTTGTACCTTGATATGTTTAGCTATATTAATCCCCTTACCGCCTATCTTAACAAGATTTTTATACTCAGCACGGAGCGCCAGCAGATCGTCCGACGAAAGATAAGGAAGAATATCTATTAAAGGTTTGGGGTTCACATGGGAATGGTGTAGGGCCGATTTTAATTCCTTTGCGTCCGGCTTTGGATCGTAGAAGGATACTTTCTTTTTCGGTGCGATTACTCTTATGTCTGCATCGATCTTTGACGACTTGCTCTTTGTCTTGCTGCTGTTATCATCCTTCTTGGATTTGCTTTTCCTAGATCTACCTAACTCCGAGCCTGAGATTGTACCACCATCTAGTGGCTCCAGATCTGATAAGCCTTCATCCATATGGGATGGAACGGACGTTGGCCATGGCATGGGTGAGATGCTTTGATATGTCCCTTTATAAGCTTCGAGCAGCGGGCTGGCAGGAGGACGACCGGCGTCCGGAAAGCTACCGGGTACTGCCATATGACCATTGGAGGATACTGACAAGCTGTGTGGACGCTCGGTCGTTTTCTTCGGTTTAATTTCGACGTAAGTTGGATCAGGAGCCTGAGAGTGGGGTTTGATACTCTGTGTATATGGTTTGGTGGGCTTTGACGTGTATGTGATATTAGGGTCAGGCTTGGCGTATTGGAATGGGGCTAATTGGGCATAATATGGCTGCGTAGCTGGAGTTGTACCCATCGAATATACGCGTTGATGGCCCGACTTGCCTTGTATAGTTGTTGTAGGAGGCAAATCGGTCGCAGTAGATGGTGCCATTGACATATTGGCATATTGCTGTGGGTTATAACTAGCTTGAGGAACTGGAGGATACTGGCTCGATGGGACTGGAGCGTGAGGTACAAGGGACGGATCGGGCATTGAATACGTGGTAGCAGGAGTCGGTGTAGAATGCTGTGCAGATGTGACGGGGTTGTTGAACTCGGGCGGAGGCACGAAACCAGGGCGTTCGCATTCTGGAACTTCCGCCCAGTCAATCGGGTATTTATTTTGGCTTCCGTATTGGCTCGGTCCAGTGTCTCTTGGTCTGTTCTGGTGAAGTTCAGGAAGTTGTGCATAGCGGTAACCGTCTAGTTTCGCATAGCTTGGATGCTCTCTCGAATCGTAGTCGTGGCGAGAAGGATACTTGGGAGATTCTTCTCCTCGAAGCTTAGCTAGCGCATGGCTATATTTGGACGAACCTCCCGCCGAATCTGAGTCGTGTTGCTTGGTGGAAGAGGAGGTGTATTTCTCCCGCAAGCGTTCGTAACTTGGGACAGACGGAGGATAAGGCACCTCTCCATAGGCCAAGGCATCGTCCTCCGAGTCGGTATAGGAGTCGTCGGAGTACTGCTCATACCTCGAGGCCGGTTTTGAACTTAGGGGTCTGGAGTATCGCCGGTCACGATCTGAGTCGTAACGGTATTTGTCAGATTGAGGGTGCCCCGCTGCGCTGGTGTGTTTTCGTACCGCCTCTTCTTCATCCGATAAATAATAGCCAGGAGGTTGTGGCTGTGGTTGTGATTGATATTGTTGTTTAGACTTCTCAGGGCGTCGGTATTTGTCGTCTTCAGCATGATAGTCGTAATACTTTCTGCTCGACCGTGAGCTAGCATAGAGGGTCTCTTCCTCCGAGTCCGGATGGTAGTACTTTTTGGATCTTTCGATCTTTTCTCTCGGAGGGGACGATGCCCGAGTCTCGCGCGTGCGTGAGCGCTCCCGAATCCTCCCACTAGGAGACTTCGATCGGGTGCGAGATCGCGAGTCGTGAACACGGAGTGAAGCCATTTCGGCAAGGCTGCAAGTATAGTTTAGTTTGTAGTTCTAAGCACTGACTTAAGAGTAGACACGGGAGAGCTTTGAACAAGAGCAGTACAGTACAGCAACAGAAGCTCAGCTCTGCAACGAAGCGTCCATCCCACACGAATGAAGAATGAACCGCAAACAGCAGCACACAAGAGATGGGCTGTGAAGGATGAATCGACGGCGCGATCCTTCGGGGGACATGTTGTGTGTCTTTTTCCTAATTCAGCGGATTGGCCCGAATCCTGGAATCTGGAAACTTTAAAGTTGAGCCGCGCCGCATGACTACAGCGTAAGTCGAACCTCCCAACCCCTCACAAGGCATTAGCCATAAATTGATTAGTGTTGTGGGGCCAAAATTAAGCTTCAATTTTGTTTGGTTCAGCCGCAAGCTGTTGCCGCAAAGACCACTCCACTGTTGGTTGGTTGGTTCACCATCTGTGCAGACGAGTTCAGACGCGGCATAAAATCCAATATCTGGGCTCTGGGGGATGGATGGCATTTGGATTCAAATTTCATCGTCGGTTGCCCGTTCCAGATTTTGAAGCATCAGGGATGGGGCTCATTGACTTACCCGTGAACGTTGAACGTTGAGGGAGTTGGTAAAACTGGACTCTTTCATTTGCCTTTTCATTGTTCATATGCTCCATTCGTCTCCTATATGTACGATGTACATGTATAGGTTATATACGTAAAGATTTGTCTCATCCGAAAAGTAAGAAGTTTGCATTCATTTTTTATGACCGTTTAAATTGGGCGTTGGCTCTGCTGATGAGGATTGAGTTACCTACCTTTCGATTTCAGGTAGTTTAGTGACAATGCGAACAACTCCTTTGTGGCATTCCGGTCGTTTTATCACCGTGTGGTTGGGCGGCCCTCCACTGCTTCTCGATCTCCTTCCTGCGCTCATTCTGCGCATGCTTTCTCCTTATTTGGTGAGTTGGCTCTTTGTGCTCGCTTCTCGTCTCTTTTCTGCATCTCCTTAGGTATGCCCTCCATTTCCTTCTCACAATTGCCTACTCAGGACGTCTCCTGGTAAATTCATCGTCGTTCATTTACCTGCCTTCTTCAGCTTTGATTTTCTCGAGCGGCTACGCATGCCAAGTATGGGCAATTATGTCTCCTTTTGGTAGCATCCGCTGGAAGATCTTCGAGGACTGAGATATCCAGACGTGGAAAACAAAATGGACCTATCCTTTCTAAGAATTAGCGATATTTTCACGTATACTGTGAAATTCGAATGCTCACGGGGGCCGGAAAACACTTGAGATGCGGAGCTTGTAAAAAATGAAAGGCCATGTAGAACAAGATCAGCATACGCAGTTGCTGGGCCTCTTGCCTTCTAGTAACTCCCTCTGGGAATATGGAGGGCGACAAGTAGGGTTTTCGAAAAACTATATATGTGAAACATAGCATCCTCTGTAGCCTGCAAGTATCATGCCTTAGCGAACACTTTGGCGTGTACTCTGAAACTTTGTAGAGGGGCTGCTCAAAAGTCCTAGTTTGAGGATGAAAGAAGGCCCCCTCGGTTGTAAAGAAGCTCGCATATGGTCTGGCAGGAATGTTATCTTAGGTAAGTCAGACATGTGAGATGAGCTGGAATGCATAGAGAGGGTGTTAAGTGTTCCCAGTTGCAAGGAGGATGTTGGATGATATGATATGTATTTAGGTTACCATGAGCATTTCGAAAGCACATAGAGGGTAAGGTTCACAGATAGGATCAATGGACACATGAATTTTCCAAATTTGAGGAACCAATGTATGGTTAGAAAAGCAAGGGGCTAAAGCAATTAAGAATCGATTCACAACCTTGACCATCTTTTTAAATGCCATATGAAGCAGCCAGAAACGAAGGGTGGGGTATCACAATTTGAAAACCAAAGAACCTATTGCCCAACCCGGTAAAGCGCCAGAAAAGCCAGCTTCAACGCCTCCAGGATCCCCAAAGATGTTGCTTCCTGTAATATTAAAAGAAAATATATATCGGAGTTAAAGCTGGAAAAGGCCCAATTGAAATGAAGTAGAAATGGAAAATTTCATCATTGTGGGGTCAACCTGAATTCCGCTGAACGGGAAGGAGTCATATCAATCCTTTTCGGGCATATCTTCAAAAATCGCAATCCCCATTTCTCGTAATTTGCGTTTATCTTCAGTTTTTAGAGACACCTTTTCGAAGTTTTCGGGAAGTCGTTGGCCGGTCCTGTTTTAAATAATGTTTATAGCTTAGCATTTGTGGATTTAGTTTGGACAGCGTTATGAAAAAAATAAATAAAGCATACTTGTAGTAATCGACAGCCATCTGTCTCGCTTTATCTTTCAGATTCACCTGATCTCGAATGCTCAACTTCGGATGTTCCAAACTGTCGTCAACTTGTTTGATTTTCGCCCACTTGGGTCCATGTCTGACAATCATATTTTTAAGCTGATTGCATTCATCTACGGACCATGGTATCCTACCACCACCTGGTTTCCGCAACCGTCGGTTTATTTCAGCAGCAGTGCTGGCTGGGGTTATATTTCCCACAGAATTTGTGAATTCCACTGATCCTGACTCAACTCGACCACCCTGTCGGCTTTCGGGATTCTGCGACTGTCTTGAGGGCGTGGCTGATGAACGGGGAGGTTCTGTTCCAACTCGTCGCCGCTTCCGACCCCGTAGTCCAGCAATGGATGCACGCTTCTTCTCAGCTTGGAGATTGCGAGTGTCTGCTTCGAAGCTTTCTTCCTCGGAGGACTGGGTGTCTTCTCCCCGATGCCCTTCGTCCTCCTCAACTTTAGAAGCCTGTCGTTTCTTGGAACGGCCAGTCAAACGGCTTATACCAGATGATGCTAATTGGCTGGAACCGACTGGAGACAATCTGCGAGCGTCAGCTTGGCGATCAATAAAGGCCGCCGGGGGAGTCCTAAAAGTTGGTCTTTGCCGTTGAGAAGCAGTAGCAAGCCGTTGTCGTTCAGCTACCTTGACGATTTCTGATGGAGATGGACGGGACGATCCGCCTGGTAGTTCTTGACGTGTGCGCTCGCCTGGGGTAGAGTTTTGGCGAAATGCATGAGAACTGCCTTTGTAAGACCGGCTAGGTCGGCTTGGAGATTGGGCACTATAATTGACATGTGGGGCTGAATCGCGGGCCGCTGCGACAGCCTCTGGTTGTGTACTTCCCGAAGGTTGATCAACCTGTACATTACTAGCTGCAGGGCCCACACGGGCCTGAAGATTCACTAAGTGCGATACAAAGGCTTTAGATTTGAAAATCCTATTGGAATATAATCCCAGTAAGCATTATGTGCAAGGAGTGATGATAACTGAAGGGGAACTCTGAATGATAACAGGGTACGTGATATAGAGGGGCTTGATTGCATAGAAACCAACCAGGACTTACCCTTTTCCAATCGAGAACGTAGACTTCCTGGTACTTGTGGAATCCGTTATCTGTGGTTTCTGAACATCCGCCTGTTGGACGCCTATTGTGTCGGTGACCGAAGGGGCAGAAGTTGTCGATTCGGGAATGGAAACGATGCTTTGTTGATCAAGGCTTGATCGGCGATCAACTTCGATTTGTAGTATCTCAACAGCCTCATTAAGAGATGCTTGCTTCCCTAATTGCTCATCAATTTCGTTTGCTCTCATGCGAATCCACTTGCATGTCTGGACAACGAATTCCGACCAAGGAAACGAGGATTCCATTTCGTCAAAGTGAACGAAAGTGCTGGTCTCATCCACCTCAAAAAACTTTCGAATCGACTCTCGCCGCTCGAGAACTTTTTCGTAGAATCGCTCGGGGATTCCGCCACTCTCGTCACGTAGCCCGTTGATTTTCCAGCCGAGTAATCTTTCGGATTCATCACCACTTTTCGCAAACGCGGTAAAAACAGTTTCCAGTATACTGTCTGGGGCAAATTCAACATCTATTTCTTGTTCCCCCGATCGGAGCTCCGCAATGGCACGTTGTGTGCGTAGCTCTAAGCCAACTTCGAAAGTTTCGTCGAGTAGAGTGCTTTGCCCTGGCGTTGTAATTCGATCGTCTTCTGGTGGCAAGAACGAACTTGTGAATAACGCCGGAAATGATTCATCAAGGTCTGAGAGGTGATATTCTGAGAAAGGAGACATGTTCCCACGCAGCGGGATGAGGTCAAATGCAAACTGCACAAGATTGGCTTTTTGAATGAACTCGTCTGGATACCATGGAATGTGTTTCAAGGATGGAAGCATGTTTACTGCAGTTTCAACAGCAATAAAGTGCTGACCGCTAAAGTACTTCTTTTGGTTCTCAAACGTCTCTCGTATACGCTTGACTCTTGCTTTGAAGGTGGCATTTTTAAGATTTTTAAGTATAGTCGTGAGAGAAAAGGCCTGTGGAACCAGTATTCGTAGAGCATTATTCGCGGAAGTATCCAGGTCGGGTAATGCCTCGATCATTATACTGGGATCTAATTCTCGAGATTCATGTTCGGAATCGGTAGCAAGCAGGGTTGTGCCCGTGATATTGAAATGGTCGACAGGCGATTCAGGAACAGATCGCTCGCTGCGTCTCGAGTTTTGCCTCGTAAGATCAGTGGTAAAGCTGCCAGCAGCATTCTCACGAAGGCTTTCATAGATAGGCGACAATTCTGTCCGTGGTAAAAAAAAGGGTTAAGTTACCAATTTATCCTAATCATAGTGCAACAGATACTTTTGGGTAAAACGTATGCCAGGTATGACAATGACGACAATAATCCAGGCCAATTCCATTCACCAGCCAAATACCTAGTTAAAGAACACAGTCTGGACAAACTGCCAGGAGGTATAACGAGGATATATAAGAGACAAAACCAACCATAGTTGCCAGCCTTAGCCCTAATATTTTTATCTTGATTGTTCTTTATTGGAGCATGAGATGGGTCAAACTCGGAATCATCTGAGCTCACCGAAGTGGCAACGGATTTGGAGGGGGAAGCAGGCGCATTATCGATTCCACCTAATTCCCTACTGCGGCTCCCGGTTTGTCGAGTGGAACGGCGTAAGTTGGTTGGTTGTATAGTCGCGATTTTCCGCTGGGTGCGAACCGACGATACTCGCGCAGTGGCAGGCATTTTCCCAGACCCAGCACCGGCGTAATTTCGATGACTGTGGCTATCGAAGTAGTAGTAATGACGCCAAAGCGCAAGAGATGACATTGTTGTGATGATGGCGAATCTCTCAAAGTCGCGACCGCATGGGAAGACGAGCTAACCCTAATCAGTAACCCTAAACAACCCTAACCAACCCTAACCCTAGACATGGCAACGGATCGCCAAGGCCAAGATGTACATCACATGACTTGTAGGGAGGCCGAATAGAGCCAATCCTATCTGCGATTCAAGCGGCTCCAGATATATTTGAACTTCATACAAACAGGCTCTGTGGCTCTACGCGCCAGAAATACTAGCAATAGGGTGTTTTCGTTTTGAAAGTGTTACAGAGAGAGCATATATGACAGTCCTTTCTGTTTCTACCTTTTTACATGAGCCTGTTTTTGCCTTTCTTGTAAACTCTCTTTATTTCACGCCTGCGAGGTACCTTATCATTGCTGCCAGCTGGCTTCCTCGGCGCATTCCAAACATATTTCTCGAACCGATCCTACACATTTTCCGGTTTATCCACTTCTCGATTCAACCGTTTCCCTCGTCGGAGCCGATTGAGCAACCCCCTAAATAGTCCGGTTCTCTTTCAACCTCAAAATATACAACTTTTCTCCATGAAGATTAGACGATTTCCCTCACCATTCCTCCTCCTTGCCATCCCGGCCATCACGTCTACCTTGGCCAATCCATTAGATTCCAATGGTCTTGCTAATTCGAGGTCGCTAACAAGCAATGGGGCTTCCATTCCCGACTCCGCACGATTAGCCAATTCCCAAGTTAAATTATCGCCCAAAGCTAGAGATGTACCATATGATGGGAAGGACGGGAAACCACACGCAGGTCCTTGGGTTGAGACAAGTGCTGACCGGGATCGTAAGAAGGCGAAAGAATTACTGTACAAGGAGCAACTAGTGAAGCCTGATTCGTCTGATCCACCGTCACAACATTATGGACCAGATGGGAAGCCAATTCCCGCGTCAAATGATGGGGTTATGGATGATCCGAACCGGGAGGCACCCAAGGAGGGGACGACAGGGACAGAGGGCGGCGTGTCGGAGAGAAACAAGGAATCCATCATTGGGACTGTGAAGAGGCCAGATCCACCAAAGGAAGTTCCCCCTTTACCGCACAGTGAACAACAGAAGATTAGGGCTGGCGACGAGGCTGAACCAAAGATAGAAGGCGATGGCTCGGAAAAGGATACAGTGCTGGAAGTAAGTGGTGGAGACCCTATGTGATCGATACATATGTGTACTAGAAACTAATTATGTGTTCTCTGCGTTCTCACAGAAGCCAGAAGACCTACCCGAGTTACCTCATTCCATTCCCCCACCCGCATCGCTTGGCCATCCAAGTGATCCTCTTGGCCTTCATCAACGGGGTTCTCCAACAGACCCATCTCACTCCGAAGTGCCCGAAGACATTATTCAGCCACTACATTCATTCCTCCTTTCCCTCACCATGATCCTTTTCTCCGAAGTCGGCGATAAAACATTCCTTGTCGCTGCCCTGATGGCCATGCGCCATCCGCGCATGGTTGTCTTCTCCTCCGCTTTTACCGCTCTCATCGCAATGACCGTGCTGTCGGCTCTCCTGGGCCATGCAGTCCCTACCCTCATCTCGAAATCGTTCACAAACATTCTAGCTGCGGTGCTTTTCCTTATCTTTGGCGTGAAGATGGTTTTCGAAGCAAAAAATATGGCGCCTGACGAAGGTGTGGGTGAAGAGATGAAAGAGGTCGAGATGGAACTGGAAGAGAAAGAGCATCAACAACGGCGACTAAACCGACGGCGATCTATTAGCCCCTATGCACTCGAAGCTGGTCGTGGCCCTCGGAAGAGCCGCTCCTCGAACCACCACCTCCCGTCTCCTGAAAGTATTTCCTCATCATCGTCAAGAGGCAGCTCCCCTTCACGTGGCAACTCCTTATCAAACATGGTGGTTGGCTTGAACAATTTATTCTCACTTCTGTTGAGTCCTGCGTGGGTTCAGACATTCGTCATGACTTTTCTTGGAGAGTGGGGCGATCGAAGCCAGATTGCTACTATTGCTATGGCTGCTGGCCAGGATTACTGGTGGGTTACGTGGGGTGCTGTCACCGGTCATGGAATTTGTACAGCAGCAGCAGTGATCGGAGGACGGGCAATTGCTGGTAGAGTTAGCATGCGGGCTGGTAAGCATCATGTCATACCTTTGAAGAATATAATCATGCCACTCGTAAAACTAATAGTCTGCTTTTCGTTTGAATAGTAACATTTGGCGGCGCCATCGCATTTTTAATTTTCGGTGTCATATACATCTTCGAAGCGATCTATTAATTTTATATCGATCCTGGCGCACGTTTCGTTTTATCGGGTCCACGGCAGATACATTTATCCTCTTCACTGTTCTCATTAACAATGCACCTTAACTTCTCGAAACTTGAAATGATCATATGGCATATAAAGTGAACGCGGCTGCGATATCTTGGCGTCCCGGGACTCCTATTACCGACTTATTCTTCTATTTCCTTGTGCCCTTCTTTTGTGACGTTCCCTCGACTTGTGTTCTTTTTGGTTGTCCACGATGTGAATTCCTTTCGTGTTTGTCTAGTTTGGGACTCATGAAAAAGAAAAGCCTCTTATAGATTTCTTGCTTCGATATTCCTATCTACAAAGAAATACACAAGCCATGATCGGACATCTAGATGGGTTTTTTTTTAATCGCAACCGACACAGATGCTGGCGTGGTTTATGTTCTCTCTTGCTTTCTTTGCAAGCTATACTTTACAACATGGATTATATCTCTGTTCTTAATATCTTTTTTTGATAGATTACTTTTCTCCTTTCTCTCTTGCCTGTACAAATATCTTTGGTTTTGGTTTTGAATGGGCATGCTTTGACATTCCTTTCTCTTTCTTCTTTCTATTGTGAAATATATACCATTCCTTATACATCCACACTGCATTGAAAAGTTCCGCATCTTTTCTTTGATAAGAGATAGTCCTATCGAGTCATCTAGCCCGTCATGCTTTTCTCACTGCATAAATCGGTTTTACCCTTCAGGCACAATTGTTGTGTTATCCTCCTCCCACGTATCCCACAATGCTTGTCAAGTTATCCTCGCTCGCTGACGTATCCCTTTGTGCCCCCAGAGTAACAGAAGGGATGGATGGGCCTTTACTATTGGACATCTTTGTCTTGTGGCTCTTAGTTTCCAAAGCAACACAGTGAGTATAGAAATTGTTTGCTTTCCCACATGCATGTTCTATGTACAATTAACTTGCTCAATCTCACTAGCATGCAATGCAATACTCATCCTTGAGGCTATGATCAACGCCTCGTACTCAAGGACACCAGGCATGGAACTTCCAAGTCCATTCTCACATTCAACACATTTTCCCTGATTTTGTTGTGCTGTGGTGCTTATGCTTGGCTTTCAACTCCCTACGCATGTCAAAATCGTTATCCAACCGGTGCATATCGTGCATCCCTTCTACCTTCAATCAATCATCAGAAGTCACGTACCAAACAAAGCTCAAAAAGGAAGAGCTCGTCAAACCGCAATCGATTCTAACCAAGGAAAAAGAGAGTCCCTCACTGCTCCTTAAGAACGGTAGAAGGAAAACAAGCAACCATGCCAAAGCCTCCCTACTTCGGCCGCCGCCGGCGTTCAACACCTGCCCCATCTATAATCGACGAGAGTAACGTTCTAGACACCGAAATCACTGAGGTGACACGCGACCGCAAGCGTGAGACCGCAGTCACTTTCAATGTTTTCTATGGGAAACCGGATCTGTCCTGCCAGCTGCTTAAGCACGTCGCGTTCACTGACAATGCTTCCGTGCACACGGAGTTCTTCGAGCAGTGTGGCAGACCGGTGTTGGTGCAGGACGGTAAAGATAAGGGCAGGGGCCAGGGAAAGAAGGGGAAGGGGAAGGGAAAAGAGAAAGTGAGAAATGCATTTCACGCTTGCCAGACGGTGGAAAGCGGGTTGCCACAGTTTCAGGAGCTGGCGTATTTGGCTGCAGGGTTCAATGAGGAGGTATTGAATTTGTGTGTGGGTGGTTGTGCTACATGTGGCAGCTATGATGAAGATGGCGATAGTGATGGTGATGGGGGCAAAAGGAAGGGAAAGGCAAGCGCGGCGAGTGCGATGGTCTATCGTCCACTTTGTTGCTCTGCGGATGGTTACGAGATGGAAGATGGGGTGTGGATGCGCAAGCTTATGATGGCTATTGCGCATTTGGTAGATGAATTTGATACATGCGAGAAGGCCAAGAAGGCTATTGGGATTGTGGAGAAGATTGAGGGAATGGACGACGAAGCGGAAACGTACCCTTTTGTGAATATGTTAGCGGTGCCAGTCTGCGAGCCGGATGGGGAGTGTCAGAACATCGTGGAGAAGGCTATCGACTCATTTATGCAGGGGATTCTGAAGGGGTTGGAGAGTGATAATAAGCGGTCTAGTACTAGATTCTCATCCAGAGACTCTTTTTCCAAAGGTGCATTTGATGACAGTGTCTGGGAGGATGACATGGATCTCAGCGACGGCGATACCGAAAAAGATGACGACGATTACAGTGGCGCTGATAAAGAGAACGGGCAGGTTCCTTCAAAGAAGCGTGAAAGGCCTTCCCTTTCGCGCCACATGAGTCTAGAGACCATGCAGCCAGTCCGCCTGGTTGTCTTCTACGGCATCCCCATCGTTGATCCCAAAGAACCACCTCGTCACGGCCGACTGAATATGTTACTTTTCACCTCCAACTGGCCAATAGAGATGCTTACTGGCTACGGAGACCGGGAAGCGCCCGAGTATGTGTGCTACCAACGCATCGCAGCATTTCACGAACAAGCCATGCTGGACGCAGCCGATTTTCGCTGTGCCATCTGTCCTGGCACGGGGACAAAGGCCACTGCCCTCTTCCACTCCCCTATCTCTTTTAAACGAGACAACAGCAATTCCAGCCCCAGTTTACAGCCCATCCGTGACATCGTCATGAAGTTGGCCAAGTATGTAGGTGGTAACTGGAAGTATTCAGATACCACCGCTGCGCTGGGTCTGGATGGATTCCCTAACATCACCGAATTCGTCGTTCCCATCTGTGAGAGAAACTCTGTGTGCAATAAGACTGCACTGGTCACAGCTCAGGTGTTTCTACATATGTATTTGCCCGAGGGAGTTATCCCCTTATACCCAGACCTGTATCCCACGACCGACTTCCGAATTTGTAAGAAAGAGAAATTCGGAAAACACCCGAAACTTATCTCGAAAATGCTCGGGACTGGGCTGATGAGTGACAATGATGGTGGTCAGGAGCAACACAAGCACAACGATACCGAGACCGATACTAGAACATCTCAACCCCAGCCCCTGAAGGGTAAATACAGCAACAACAGATCTTCCACCGGCTCCGAGCCAAGAACTAGGAGCTGGATCAAGGGCATGACCATCGAAGATTTCCGCGTGGCGGTCGAGAACGGCGCGACTTGGGACCAGCTCAAGGAGCTCTGTTTCGAAAAGCTCAGGATCGTACTTGACTTCCAGCCGCCTGTGACGCCAATGGCGCTGGCGACGGCTCCTACCTCACCTGTCGCGGCTACGCCGTCTTCTGAAACGTTCCAGGGTGGCGTGTTGGAAGGTGGTGGAGGGTTGATTTCTAGCTTTGGATCTAGTTTTGGTTACCCCAGCTCTGCTACGACTTCGTGGTCATCGGCGGGCCTGGCTTCTCGAGGCGACGAGGGATATTTTACGGTGAAGAAAGAGTGATGTTTGTGTCCCGTTCTTGATTTATTTGTGCCTTCTTTTTTGTTTCAGTATTGTAAGTTACTGGATTAATAGTAGATGGACATGGTATCACAGGTTTCCCCTTTCTCAAATATGCATGCAATACGTGCAATATGCGTAGTTATTATACATAGATAAATAAAAATAGAGAAAAAAAAAAAAAAA
>JAFEJD010001630.1:0-28621 GCA_018296065.1 Blastomyces percursus | reverse complement strand
GGGTTTGGAAGGTATTAGTAGTAGAATATTTTATCCCGTAAAATATATATACCGAAGCTGCTTGGCATGCCCAGCTGGCACAACCTGGATATTATCAATCTATCATATTCCATTTAGGTTTTCGAGTGTGTATGGTGATGGTATCAGCTGGGACAGAGATGCATAGGATAGATATATGCAGTATGCAGAGCTGTGTGTTTTGTGCATCTGAGCAGCTCCCCCGGGACATGTTCCGTATGCGGGCACGCAGCCTTACAACGGATTCTTCCTGAAGGGCATATGGGGGTGTAGTCGGGTGTGTTGGATGGATGGATTTGCTGGATGTCGATTCGTGGTTGGTTGGTGCCACTTGGTGGTGGTTGCATTTGAATCAAAAATAACCCTACCACGTGTTGATCTCTCTCCACTTCCCGATTTCCAAGATCGGGCCGGGGTTGAATGTCCAAAGGCGGGCCACGCACTGCGCGGAGTAGAGAGTGGTTCCAGCGCGCATCAGAGAGTGGCTGGGAAGGGAGGGACATGTAGTTTGATTCCGGGAAAGGGAGAGGAGGGGGGGATAATGTATGGATCCTTGGAGTTTTGGATCAGTTGGATGTGGTCATGATCTGTTTGCTGATCTACATCCGATATCAGATTTACGGCAGGGAAGAGAGGAAGTCCATTTTAACTTCTGCGAGAGTTAGGTACCTGGGCCTAGTTAAGTTAGTTAGCTAGCTTTGGGTTGGGTTGGTTGGTTGCAGGTTGCAATGGTTAGCTGAATGAAACCTGAAGATGAAGATGTAGTGATAAGTTGTGTACTGTTATGTACATGTACAACATACGGCAAAGACTCTCGGCCTCACCTTCATTTCTTTGGCATGGGGAAGTATATCTATCTGATCTCCAACCCCCAGCGGATGATCTCGTCAGGAAGAAAGCCGAGAAAGATGATCCTCCACTTTGGTTTTTTTTAGTTGGTCTCCGGCCCACTTATATGGCCCCCGGGGGACGACGGACCTTGTTTCAACATCACTCGCCGCGAAGAATGATGGTATATCCGGTTAGGAAAACATATATACTCCGCCTTCTTTTGCGATTTCATCGTGTCTCGTGGTGAATGACCCCTGGCCAGTTGATATCGAACGAGGGGATATATAAAGCAGGCTGATATACCCTATTGTGTCTCGTCTGCTTGTCTGCTCCCAACCCAGCTTTCTGGCCTCAGAATTTGGTATTAGCATCCACGAATTGCCGAATTGAACAAGGTGAATAGACCAGCATACGCCACATAGCTGACTCGGCTCTTAAACTTGTGGTTGGAGCGTTGAAAGGTGAGCGCCTCCGTTCCGTTGACATTGGCTCATTTCAACTCTTTGCACCCGCTCCGGCATTTTGACATATATGGCCATTTATATTTATCGTGACACGCCGCCATATCGAGAGCCGCATTGCAGTTTGCCATTCTTCCTCCGTATTGTATGTATCTCTTTGCCGTTTTTTTTTTTTTTTTTTCCCGTTCCCTGCAGCGGATGGCGTACTTACCTATTGTCAGACCAGACCAATCGGTCTGCTTAGTTAAGTAAACTTTCCACTTGTAGCTAACTAGCGATCGCTCTTACAATCTTTATATACATCGAGCAAGGCCTCATTCTCGCCTTCCGCGCTTGAGCCTCCGTCCGCGTCAGTCTTTCTCTATCTTTGCTTTATCTCGTGTTATTTTATTTCGTTTTATTTTTTTGGCTATATATAATACTCTCTGTCTTTCTGTCTCTGTCTTTGGTTTGTGTTTTCTTTTTCTTTTTTTCTTTCTTTCCTTTCCTTTTTTTTTTTTTTTTTGGTCCTCATCTTTGCATCTTCATCCTCGTTTCCTCCAGTTCTCTTCTGTCTTCTCCCTCGTTGCGTCCTTCGTTTTGGTCTGTTGCCCAACCCTTCTCTCGTTTGAGGCTGTTCCGCTCTCTACCAATTGCACATCGGGCAACAATCTGATGCTTGCTGCTTGGAGTGGCTACGGAGGTCCTCTGTCGTGTGTTTTTTCCCTGGTTGGGTTGTTTCAGGTCTACTTTGCCCGTAGTCCTTCATGATAACCACATTTGTGCCCTATACCAACCAATCCTAACTTGCTCTTGTCCGGGCAAGCCGTTGGCTGTGTTAGAGCCCTTCCCCCCCAGGCCTCAAACCATACTGGCGTTCCTCCATTGAGTCTGTGTCGTCGGAAGATGACACCCCCAATGCCACTATGGCTTGTCCCCATCTTGATAATGGCAATGCGGCACTTCCCTGCAGCCCATGCTCTTCCTTGTCGGTTGAATTATCAATGTGTTGTGGATATCGACCAGGCTAACGACCTCTCCTTTTCCCCCATAACTCAGGTACCAACAGCAACTGTAGCAGCACAGGACAGTGATACTACAGGGGTGGGTAAAATTCATTTATCTTTCCCCTGTCAACATTCTCTTGGAATATACGCCTATTAACTTTGACCCTTAGACATATTTCACCCAACTGGAAAGTGACGTTCGCACATACAGCCAACCTTTTCCAACAGAGATCTCTTACATCGTGTTTGAAGACCATATTGGATTGCTTCACCCAGGCGTTCCGCACCTAGATAGCGTCCCGTCTGCACTTCTCTCGTCCAACTCAAACTGCTATTACAGAGGATATCTGTGTCCAGGCCTTCCTCACGTGGAAGAGACTCGGATTGCAAATTGGCTCCTCTCCCCGAGCACAGGTTCTGTGAACGCAGATATTTCAATTGGTATAACAATAGGTCCATCTCCCCCATTCCAGTCTCCTACCGCTGGCTGCTCCCCTCCATACCCGATAACAGGCTCCAAATCAAGTACCCTTGCGCCAATTGTGCCTTCGCCGAGTTCCTCAAAGCCAACAGTGACACCCTCCCCTAAACCGCCCTCAATGTCAGGCCAAAACATATTCGAACCGATTAACAGGGATCCAATCCCGCAGAATATTCCTTCAAGAGATGATCATCCTCTTAAACGGGATAATATCGTAAGGTGTTCAGTGCGCCTTGAACTTTGAATCCATTCTAATATCCATTTATAGTCAGATACGCAAGGGCCAGTTCATACGAACAAGTTTTATGCAAACTTCTTCATTGGTTCCCAGGCAAACTACGGGTTTGTCCAACCGTACGCGGTCGGGTGGGCTAAGGGAACTGGTTCTGTAAAAAGTTATGGCCTCACTATATCCCATACGGAAGCCAATCAGCTCGCCTTTGGCCCCAAAAACTCAAAGATTCCTGGTGAACCCGTACAGTTCTATATTAATCCAATTGGAATTCAATCCATGATCTTGTCTGCAGCTGAAATAGGAGACTCTACCGTGTTGACTGTTTCGAAACCTTTGGCCTTCTCGGCAGAAATTACTCTCCGCCCCAATCGTGATTCAGATTCTAACATTACTTTCCCTCTGGTTCAAGGCATGGGGTATGTGACTGGTGTCTACACGAACTTACAGCCCGTCATTCAAAGTGGCGTGTTTTTCCGCCAACTTGAATCTGTGCCTTCTCCAAAACCAGGTATATTCAAATATAAGGTCGCCTTGGAGGATAACACAAATTGGTTGATATATGTAGCGTCAGCGGACAGTGCTGATCCAAAACTGAAGTTAGAAAATAACGGCCTTATCAATGGACCAGCTGGATTCAGCGGTGCGATCCAGGTTGCCAAAAACCCCAATGGTGGGCCAGGGGAGACGGTTTTCGATGGGTCTGCGGGGGTGTATCCCGTGGCAGGCAATGTCACAGGTTCTGTCGTCAGCCAAGACGCGACTGGGACTTATAAGTTAACCTGGGAGAAGGATGGAAAGGATGTTGATAGCACCCCATTGTTAATGTTCGCCTTGCCTCACCACGTTCAATCCTTTGACAGTGAAACCCAAGGCAGAAAGGCTGATCTGCTTCTGCGAACAACGACAAAGGGAATGGCCACGGCTGTTGTAGCAGATTCATGGACTATGGTCGAGAATGCTCTTCCTATACAGATGGGATTTGCCCCCTGGAACCCGGCTGGAACTAGCGTTACCCTCTCAAGGCCTGCGAAGCAAACGCTTAAAGATGTAGCTCCAAACGAGCTCTCCCAAGACATACATCAGCAAACGAATCTCAATAGTATGTACTTTAGCGGGAAGGCTTTCGCGAAGTTTGCTATGGTGGTGTATGCTGTCCGCGAATTAGCACAGGATGCGCCTCTCTCGGAATCCGCCTTCAACACGTTGAAAGACGCTTTCGCAACGTTTGTTAATAACAAGCAGCAATTGCCCCTTGTGTATGATAATGTGTGGAAGGGGATTGTCTCTTCTGGGACTTACGAGACGGGAGACCCCGGGCTCGATTTTGGAAATACTTTCTACAACGACCATCATTTCCACTACGGTTATTTCATCCTCTCTGCTGCCATAATTGGGAGCCTTGATCCATCATGGATAGATGCGAATAAGGCCTGGGTAAATGCCCTCGTCCGAGATGCTGCCAATTCAGTGTCAGACGATCCATTGTTTCCTTTTTCCAGAGGATTTGACTGGTATAATGGGCATTCCTGGGCCAAAGGCCTATTTGAGTCTATTGATGGAAAAGATCAAGAGTCTACCTCAGAGGATACAATGTTCGCATACGCCGTCAAGATGTGGGGCAAGGTTGTCAAGGACCCGAGTATGGAAGCCCGCGGCAATATGATGCTGGGCATTCTTGCACGCTCGTTAAACAACTATTTCTTGATGAAGTCCGACAATGTCAATCAACCACCGAATTTCACTAGCAATAAAGTCACTGGAATTGTAAGTTACCTATAAAGCCCCCTTTGCGATAATAGTCATATTTGAAAATTCTAATAGACCGCAGCTTTTTGAGAACAAGGCCGATCATACGACATATTTTGGCTCTAATCTCGAATACATCCAAGGGTGAGTACAGCAACAAATACACCCCATGTTTGAATCACGGGCGCTTACGATATTTAAGAATCCATATGCTTCCCATCATTCCGAGCTCGGCCTACACCCGCCATAAGGATTTTGTGAGAGAGGAATGGGACGCCATGTTCTCGGAAAGTGCCTCTACACCCGCAAGCAAAGTCCAGGGTGGTTGGCAAGGCGTCTTATACTCTAATTTGGCTCTTATTGACCCGGACGCCTCGTGGAATTTCTTCGCCCAGGAACCCTTTGATCTCGCGAAGATTGACGGGGGAGCTTCTCGAACGTGGTATCTCGCATACGCCGCAGGTACGTTCTCAACCAAGTGTTTCTCTTGCTTGAAAAAACCCGCCATTCTTTAAAGGTTCGTTGCTTACGTCTATTTCTAGGCTTGGGAGGTGGTCCACATTGATCAAGTTAATGTGATGAATTTGAGTCAATCTGCATTTTACCCAGCTCGCAGTCCGGGATATATGGTATCCTATTACCAGGCTTAGCCATGATTATAGATATAGGTATATACTGGTGCAAGTATATTCGATCTTATAGTTATACACACAGCGTTCATTCGCTGTAAATTTCTCTCATTTGGGCATTTCTGTTGAATTTGATAGGTGGAGCATATATTAGGCGGATGACAAGCTGTTTGTATATTAGTAGTTAGTTAATAAATGCACAGCTGGTGTGGAGGCTACTAATGGTAATTCTAACATTACTTTTGGTCTTCAAGGGAGGAATTTCCAACTTCCAGTTAAAATAGTAATAGTCCCATTTTTTTAGGGCCTTTGATTTCACCCAATTTCCTACAAGAGGAGGTGAAATAGGAATCACCTACTCCGTAGATATATCGGGTTCACACACCCCTTGAAATGCAATCCAGTTGCCAAACCTCGTGCCAAGAGTTTTCTGGCCTCGACGGCGATTAATAAGCAGTGGGGGATTTGTTTCGGTCTTGGCACTAGCTTTCGTCCGCCTTGTCAAATTGTCAATTCATTATTCGACACCTGGTGTCTTCCGCCCTTTTGGTGATTTTTCTCTGACTACTTTTTGCCTACTTTTTAATACAACATGTCGATAACAGTGGATGGATTACGATAAGCAAGGCATTTTATGGACAAAGAGAAAAGAGGGTCAAGACAGCCCTTGCATTCGAAGGAGCACGAAGATTCATCCCGTGGCGCGACCGGCCTATGTGGCTCCTGGCTTGACCGTGTCTTGTTTTTTGCAGGATTTCCGCGTGGCTGCTGGTCCTTTTCTTGCATTATTATGCATTTTGGCAGCGCAAGTTAATGCAAATATGAGACATTGGGGGGCTGTCTATGGCCTTTTCTTTTCTTTTTTTTTTTTTTTTGGTCTGGGTGGGTATACAGATTATATGAAAACGTACTGCTGACTTTTCTTGTGGGTTGCTCAGCCGGAATGGGGAATGGAACAGACATCCATAGTGAGTAGAGTGGGTAAACGAATGAATGCGCGAGTGTCGAGAACGTTTGGAACGCACAGATCAGTCGGGGAGGCGGCTTCATGCGACGGCATTCATGGCTATACTTTGCCTACTTTCCAATGCATGCAATGCATACTATACATTTGTATTGTCACGGAACACAGGTTTTGTTTTCGCACACTTATATGGAGATTAATAATTTACGCTATTCAGGGCTGCTCTACAGATTCTCATATGCACATATTTCTGGTTTCTAGACGAACAGATACTGGGGATAGCGGTTCCAGACAGCCGCAGTCGTTGAAATGCATTGAAAATCACGATGTGCGAAGGAAAATCTGCGAAATGAATGGTTTTCCTGTCGGACCAGCTGAGAAACATAATATCATGGAGCAAATGTCGCGGAGAAAGTGGTTCTTCGTCTGACTCTTTGGAATTGACTGGATGGCTAGCTGATGAGACATATGGGGAAGAAGTAAAAGCATCCATGAGAGGGTGAGAGCGGGAGAAGGGCCAAAAAAAAGGGGAAGGGTCTTCTATTACAGACCGAAGAAGAACGCAAAATGACAAAAAAAAGTGAGGACCTTGGGAACGAACAACCAGATCGGATCGAAGAGAGGTTCGGATCCTTTTTTCGGCGCTGATAAAGTTATTCATCCTATCGGTGCAAAATTAGATACTGATAAAATCTCCGCGAAGGCTAGCTACGCCAACCACCTTGCCCAAATCCGAACGAAACTATCACTAATTCCCCCCTACCTTACGTTCAGGACTTCTTGAACCAATTCTCAGAAATTCCCTTCCATCTTCAGATCTCGACGCACAGACTACACGCACTGAGCACGCGTGTGTGCTACTGGGAAACAGTTTAGAGGTTAATCTCGATGTTGATCGGCATGTTGAAGTCGATGTCACCCATGCACACTTGGAACTGGAGGTCGTGTTCTGTGGTATTAGCCCGCCTGTTGAAAATACGAAATATCGACTGATATGAGGGGGTGCATCTCATGTGTTTACTTACCCCGAAGTTGTTGTTGCAGCAAATAACGGTTTGCGTACATTCGACGTGGGAGTTCACACAGTTGTGGGCTAGACGAGCGAAATGGTTAGCAAAACACGGTCGCCACTTGAGGTCGCTTTCCTAGGGGTGTATTTATAATTTGTTTGAGCACTTACACCCCCCTTCAGTGCTGCAACAGTATGGGACACCGGTGGAACACTGATTCGTTTGCTGGACAGGAGGCTGGGGAGGGGGCTGCGGGCAAAGTTCCTTTGGCAATCCGAACCCTGGCAGCTTCGGGAATCCTCTCTCCGCCAAAGCAATGTCCCCATCCTCCGGAGCGGGAACCGGGTCAGGCACTGGGATAGCAATAGACTGCGTTAGCAGCATGAAGAGAGAGAGGAAGATTGAGGTCTGGGTGAACTTCATGGCCGCGGTGGAATGGTTGTTTCCCAGTGTAAAAAAATTGGGGATTTTGAGGTAGGAGGGAAGCGATGGGGATGGATTGGCAAATATTTTATTTTCTTTCGTTCGACGGCAAGAGGGCTCAATTTGTACCAAGCCCTCCCCTTCACTTTTTTTTCGTCACATTTTGATACACTTTTTTTCTTCGCCCTCCGCAAGCAAAGGCAGACATCGACAGCCATTATGAGTTGGCACCCACGGCTGTTCGTGTGGAGAAGCTAAATATAGGACGAGAGTTAGAAGTTGTCATTCGCTGTCTTGTCTTGGGGCTTGTGCCACTTTTACTTTGGGCTATCAGTTTCACTCCATTGGCACGCAAAAAGCCAGCGATAAAATGCCTCTCCCAAAGTTGATATGGCTTTCAGTGAACGGTGACATTGGGTATCTGTTCGTGGGAGGCTTCAATACGAACATCCCACTATTGATCGAGCCTGGCTGGGCCATGTGAGGATTCCCGGACTAATGAAATCTTACGTCTTATCGCAGCTGCAATTCTCATTTTCTTTGGGGCTGAAAAAAATTTCTTTTTCTCCATGTTGTTGTTTTGCTTATTTTACTTAACGCTGCAGCTCAAACTATTACCCGGCCCGGCCAGTCCAGACCTTCGGCGCGCAGGTGCGCTGTTTGTTGTACATCAAGCTGAAGTTAGCCTGTCACTGTTTGTGATGCATCAACCCCGGAATCTTTTAGCTGCGGGGTGACAGTGGCACATCTGGGCATGCTTTGCGCCTGAGTATCCTGTTCCTGGCTTGCAAAGAATGCTTGAAAGTTTCTTGTGGCTCACTGCCGCCTTGGTCCAGGTTTAAAAGCTCTAAGACAAGGGCTAATTCCAGGCTTGTTTGGATGGTGTGCTCTTGGGGTCTGGACCAATCGGTGGGCTTAACGGGAAACCAAATGTCCACTCGTTGCTGATTGGTTACGGTTGAGCCTCACCAAAACATGCAGATTAATTCGACACTACATAGCTTACCAGCAAGTAAGATCGTTTTAAGATGACTACTAGGACGAATTATTATCGCATTTTAGGCGGGTATTTTTCATCCTTGCCTTATGGTCCATGATATTGATAATGGGTTTAATTGGAGATTATTTTAGCAGTGTCGTTCGGTTATATGAGAGACGGTTTCTCTGCGTCTAACGGGTTCTTACTCCTAGATTCTTGGTATCTCACCGCTGGAAACTTGCGGGTAAATACCTAGAGTAGTCAACAATCGATCTAGGGTGCACATATGTGCATTCAAAAGGTTCTGGAGAGGGGATTACTTTCATGTGCTGTTAAATGGCTTGCAGTTCTCCTGGGAGTCCGGCAAATCGGCTTCGTTATGTTACTGTTCAGCTGCAGCTGCCAGCTTCAAGGACCTGTTTCTTATCCCAGTCTCCGCCGCAAGGTTGCACGTTCGTCTCTGATTTGCGAATCTTAGGCGAGTATCCTGCCACGCCAAAGGTACGGCTCATGGGGCGCCATTACTTGAACTAAGCCTCAAAAGGCTCAAGATTTGGAAGAAAACCTTTGAAGTTAACGCCTCCCATACGGATGATTGGCCCGTGGAGCTTGCCAGCAAACCGATTTTGAATTCTCAGATCCTCAGCCCTGTCAATTTACATGAGTCTGGATCAGTTTTGTTTGTATCCGGAGTTGACCAAACACCGTCTTTGCCATTCAACTTGCAAGCGAGGATAGGCTGTCCGTGCTGGAAGTACACACTCGTGGCCTGACCTGAACGCCATTTGTCGCTTGGCTGTTTCTCCAAGGAATTTTGTGTGAAGTTGATGCGATCCTTTCGACAAGCCCTGACCAAAACCCAATTCTATTTTAAAATATAGACACCACTCATTCTTCACAACCTTAACGCCATCGACTCGTGGGAATGGCCAAGTGTTACCACATTCATGTGGAAAAAAAGGGGCGGAACGGCCAGCAAGGTGAGAACGGAAACCGAGATTCTCGCCTGACTGTCTGCCATCGCCAGCATATCAGCCACGAGGCTACGCGCGAGAAATTCGCTTCTCGTTATCGTGGATGCGCTAGGGTATTTTTCAATTCGACGAAGTGAGGCTCTTTTGACACTGAAGACACGATCGTGAAGGAGGGGTTGTCAGGTTCGAGATGAGCCAACCAAGAACGTACAGCACTTTATGGGTGGGCATGATGAAAGGTATAGAGAAATGCAGACCTCAGAAAACGCATAAATAGGCCGCCCCTTCCCGTCCAAATATCCTTTTTTTCTCTCTTCTCCTTTCATCATCATCAAGGCATCAGAAGGATATCTCAGACTTACTTCCCCATCAATATCAAATCTTCAAGACTTTTTAAGAATCTCACTCTTAGTCAACCACCCAAACCACCAAAATGCAGCTCACCAACTTCGTCGCCATCATCGCTCTGCTCGCCACCAGCGTTGCTGCCACTCCCAGCCGTCGCCCATCGCGCCCATCACGCCCAACACGGCCCGATGGTCCAGTCTACCAAAGCATCTCCTGCTCTTCCGGCGGGCCCTTCTGCTGTGCCCCTGAAAGCACCCTCGGAACTACTTGCACTGCTATGGAAGGCAGCTCCGTCAGCTGCAACAGTCTGATTGTCTGCTGCAACAACAATGAAGGCGTAAGTGTCATCCAGTCCCAGAAACTTAAGCGAACCTACCGCATACAAGTTACTGGTTCGACTTCCCCAATGAAAGCACGCACATACTAATATAGATATCCCTTTTCACCCACAAATAGATCCAATCCTGCTCTGCCAACTTGCAGCAGCCAGTAACCTTCGTCGACGTCTAAATGCAATCACACATCGGTCGCAGCGTCTGACAAGCCGCTTTTCTCCTGAGGGTCCAAGTGGGTGGTCGGGCGGTGTCAATTACTTTTTTCTCACTCTTTGGGAGAAACGGCATAGAGTGTGGTGGTCAGGTTTAGCTAGGCCGGTCTCCTTTCCTCAGCTACACATGTCTTCCACATCTTTCACTATGCGCGCGACTAAGGCCTGTGCTTGCAGATGAGTGGTGGACTGAACCGGGACGGAATGGTGGATAATAGTCGAGGTGTTTGCTACTGTCGCTCCTTACCCTTTTTTTTTTTTTTTTTTCATTCCTTTTGTCTTTTGTTTCGAGAAGAGCTGAGTGTATTCTGAATGAGAAGGGGGAAAGGGGATTGACGATGGTCTGGGTTGGGGGTTTTAAAAAAAAATCTATCGATTGGTGCCTAAGGCATTTTATTGTCTCCTTTTTTCTTGGTGGCGAGAGGAAAAAGATGGAACGGTACTGACTCTTCCCTTTTTTACTTTCTCCCTTCTCTGACTGCTAGGCTATTCTACAATGGGAATGCTTCACCAATCAACCTTTTTGTTCTCATCTCGCTTTGTGATGCGATACTTTTGGTACAGTTCCTGCAGAGATATTGGCCGCACTGCTTAAGGTTTCAAAGAAGCAGAAGCGACCCTGTGAATTCAACCAACGGGCCATGGAATACCAAATCCAAATGCTCCACTGGCATATAACTCTTGGATTTGCAGAGACCTACCTAAGTACGCTGAGGACGTATCGGCCTGCACGACATTTTGTTTTTTTTCCTCCCTGACGATCGTTTCTGTAAAGAAATGTTTGAGAAACTATTCCCCGCTAGCATATATGTCCAATAAGCGGGTCAAACGCGGAGAGGGTACATTCGAGCTGGGCCGCCAAATCGGTTGAATTCGTATGACACTCAGGCGGGGGCTGTATGGAAAGTTCGATCACCACCAGGCTATGTGACTGGTGGTAAAGTTAAATGGCCGAACCCACACCCCGCGCATTACTAATAACTTAAAGCAACCGGTGGTTCCATAGCCGATTGACTCATCCAGGGTTTGCTCATCTACCAGTGGAGAAAATTGACGGGTGTGGATGCAAGGGTAACCTAGAAGGGAGTGGCGTGCTCATTCGCGACAACCCGTCTAGCCAGCCGACAAAGCATAGTATAGTAGTTACATGTATGTACATGTACAGCATTATTATTGAGTCTCCCTGATGGCAAAGTCGGCCGGATAGTTGAAGCGCTGTACTTATCCGAGAAGGTGAGTAACTAGTTAATGCATGCAGTACAACCTCTCTCAGGCGTTTTCAACAGCATCTAGGTATAAAACCTCTATGATCATAGGCAAAAGATACGCCAATATATACAGCCTGTATGGAAATCTTAGGGCAGAACCACAGTTGTACCATTTCTTTTTGAATATCTCATCTCTTTCCAGCCTTTTACTTTTCCTCTCCCACCCTCTTCCTTTCTTTCTTTCTTGTTATGACATGACTAGAATCATCTTTTAGATCTGATCGGATCTGATCTTAGGTTGCCTGCTTGTGGCAAAAAGAAAAATAGAAACCTTTGCCGTAGGCTGTGGCAAAGTGCCTATAACTGATACAGAGTACTTCCATGTAAAATCAGATGCAACCTTCCACAAAATCTCCAACCACCAACAGGAACCACTCCATATCGGACAAAGGTTTAGTTAATTTTGATTTTATTTTTATTTTTATTTCTTTTATTTCTTTTTTATTTTTTATTTCTTTTTTATTTTTTATTTCTTATTTTATTATATTTATATTTATTTATTTATTTATTTATTTACTTTTTGGCAGGTTAGCAGAATCAGACATCAAACGTCAGCGTGGTTGAGAGCTGCCGCTAACCGGTCCCCACTGCTCGTGCCGGCGCTTACGGGGTGGGGTGGTACAACCTTGATTAACGGGGGCTAGCGGAAAACCCGGTGCCGTGGCTTTGGGTTCCAAGGCTTTGCACGCTCAGGAAAAGGTTTATTGTATCCCTAGGCCCGACCCGGGGTTTAGTTCTCCTCCAAGCAAGAAGGCCACAGGAGGACTCTGAGCAATATAGGCGCAGTTCTCCAGGAAGATACATACCATGGGATAACATGAAGCTAGGAACTCCGCGTCGATACTCGGATGCCTTTTCCATGTTTTTTTCTTTGGATCGATCCAAGAGGGTCGCCAGTGGCGCGGGGTAGAACCAACCAAGGTATATTTAAGGAGCAGCTGGAGCATTGGGAGCAGGCAATTCCGTCAAATTCTTTATATCAAAGTGGAACCTTAACAAGCATTGTTGATCTTCCAGGCGCACTGTGTTGTCTGTGATCTTCAAACCACCCAAGAGTATTATTGTTATATAATAAACGATACCCAAGTTATCATCATCAAGCAACATGAAAGTCGTTCCTGTTGCGCTACTTGCCCTTATTGGTGTCACTGCTGGTAAGGAGTCGAAGAAAACGCCGCCAGATGGAGTGGCTGGCTGGGATGAGTGTGCAGCTACACTCATGGTATGTAGCCATTCAATCTATCCCCTTCTTGACCTTTCTTTCGCTTCTTTTGTGTGCAAGTCAACTAATACTATTCAAGTGTACTAGTGATTGGGAGTGTGGGGAAACTTGGTCTTGTTGGAGCTTGGCCCTGGTAAATATTGATTCTCCCTATTGCTCTGTAGAAAGCCAACTAATGATGTTAAAAATCAGTACCATGATACGGACTACTGTGCGTGCGGCTATACTCTGAACCCCCACCAATGCTGGTGCTGGACCGTAAGTCCCTAGACCTTCCCCGAGTGTTATACTCTTGTCTTTGACTAACAACCGAGACAGCCCAACGGACATAATTGAGATGTTTCAATAAAAATGGATTTGGATATGTAATATAATCAATCAATCAATCACCCACCGAAACGCTCTCGCCCACCAGGTCTGTATTGCTTGATTCCTCAAGGAAGATGTTAAGGATTGATAAATTGGTCATGAATAATGAAATACGTCATAACTTGTACAGAATGAGAAGGAAATACTGTGAATAGTGGAATTGCTAGAAGATGCAAAATTTTGTTGGCGGTGGGCGGGAGCACTCGGCGGGTGATTACTCGGTACATCCGTGTGTACATACATACTTTCGATATGGTACGGTCTGGCAATAGCCCATGTAGTTAAAGGCTAGAAAGCGCTAACTGTTCCTTACATCGGCCAACAAAATTCAAAGGTTTCAAATAGATAATTCGTTCTGCGCGTATCTTTCCAAAGCAGGTTAAAATCTGCACATGTTTTGTCCAATCTTGCTTGTAATGTGGCATGGATCCTCATCAGTGCTGATGCCTAGGACGACGGTGATAATATTTTTGATATTGATACAGCGTTTCAACCACAACTTGTAAAATGGGCCAGATTCTTTAGTGCCAACGCTTCGGGCTCGCTAATTTCTCTACTGACGTAGGCGAGAAACTAGGACCCTATTTCAACGTCGTCGCTGGCGAATTCGATGTCTGGCGGGAAATCGTAGTATATGCCCAGATCATACTTAGACCCCCGAATGCTGTTGAGTTTTTTTATGCGGGTCCTGTCACCTGTAGGTCTGGTTGCGACTTTGAAGCGACTGGGGTTGGATGCTGGCTTCCAGATCGACGGTTGTGTTAAGATATCCCACTGCCGGTCTGCCAACCTTCTTGGCTCGTCGTTTGTGATAGACGAAAATCTCCGAAAAGTTAGGTAACAAGGACTGGGCTTGTACTAGATATGTTGCAGCCCCGAGTGGTATTGGACATGCAGGAGGGCAGCTGGAAAGCGCAAGATGATAGATAAATATGTGTCCTGTTCACTGTTGAGCGTGTCATAGATAGAGAATCATAGACTCTATCTTATTCCAGTCAGCCAAACGTCTCCACGGCCCATATTGACTGTGATTCCCGTTTAGTCAATGAGAGATCATCTACCTGTCCCTTCAAAAATTTGTATTCATGTTTCTGGATTGTTAAAAGCTGGACCCGCCCCTCTGCATTGTCGGGTTTGCAAATATCATTGGAGTTGCAAATGGACATGACGAGAGACAATTTTATAATCACCATCAAAACTTGCGCGGCTGCACACCATGATAGTGATATCTAGTACTGCGCACGCATTTGACGCATTTTGTGACACTCCTTGCCGGTCATTTATCAAGTTTTGATATAGATGGATGGAAGAAATGGCCCCGATGGCCTTTATCTCCATTTGATTCCGCCGAATGCGTTGAACCTCCTTTCGATCGGTTCAGTAGCAAGGAAACCAGCTGCGGCCCATTACTGGCATTTCCTTTTAACGCTCCAGGAAAAATACGGAATTGTATGAGAATCCTTGGAATAGCTGGCATACCCCAACTCTCATTCAAGAAGAAGTAAAATCCGTTTGTATTCGTCGCTGAAGCACAGTTTCACCGTGTAACAACTGTTCCTCGTGGTCACCTACTGTGAGGAGGATTCCATTACATTGCGGTTTTCCTAAGGGGTCCAACTCTCCGGTGCAACTAGCTCTTCCTCTTCATCCAGATCCCACTTCTTGGTAGAAGAATCAGGAATGCGTGTCAATGTCTGGGCTGTGTTTAATGCGCTGTCGACAACGAAATCTGATGCCTAGGATCCTCTGCTTTTCAACAGGGCGAGTTTGGACGAGAGGAATGGAAGCAATTTTGAGTGTTAAATGACTAGGCCAATCTGGTAATGCTATATTAGGTCCACAAGGTCCTCCGCAATACTTTTTGGAGGGCAAGTCAGTTTATTTATGAGAATGAGACTGGAGTTGACGGCGGGAGGGTACATTGACATGTTCAAACCTGAGTCGTACACCAGTTACTATCGGCGTTGATGTATCGCCATACGTTTTCTTTTGCCAGTCGTTTTCGGCAAGCCGGTTTTGGAAGATAACGATGATGCCGGGCCATTCTTGGCCTCTTATGCGGTATTTACACGTACAAAATGTCCCGGGCAGATGTCGCCTAAGGCTTATTTATCATCAGAGAGCGGTAGCGCGCCCAGGACAGATCACAGACTCGGAAATGGGGCATGCTGAATATGGGATAGGTGCTAGAGACTGAGAGATGATCATAATATCAGGCATCGTCGTAGATTCGTTGTTGGTATTTTCTCCCCCGTCCAAAATAACAATAACTAGTTAACTAACTAGTTAACTAATGAATGGAATGAAACGTCTCAAACTCCGTCAACTACCTGGTGTCAAACCTACATGGAAATGGAATAAGAAGTCTGGCAAGCTTTCTCGTGGCAAGAATGGTGGAATATATTGGTATCGATATCAGAAGAAAATTCATATTCCAACGCTCTTTCCCTTTGCTAAAGAGTGAAAAAGTACACCTAGGTACAATTGTTCAAGAGGATAAAGCCCCTGCTCATGATCACCATATTCAACATCGAATATATGGTATATATGACATTCAACGAATGCTCTGGCCAGGTAATTCTCCTGATCTTAATCCAATTGAACCTTGCTGTCCCTGGATGAAGCGCAGAACTTCAAAGAAAGGAGCACCGAAGAGCCGGGCAGAAGCTATTAAGATATGGGAGCAGTGTTGGAAGGATCTTCCGCAGGATACCATACAAGCATGGATAGAGCGGACCCCTACTCATATTCAAAAGATTATAGAGCTAGAAGGTGGGAATGAATATAAAGAAGGCCGCGGGTAAATGAATATAGAATATAGAATACGGAGTATGATATATGGTATATTATAATTAGAGTTTTGTGGCGTCTTTAGTAACTTTTGACGCGGACCTCCGTCCTTACCCGCGACCCCACCACTGCTCCACACTTCTTAGTGGAGTAGTGGGTGGGGTGGGGCCGCGAGTATATTCAATCAAAATCCAGTGCACCCAGACAAGGTTGGATTCTTCTATCGTGGCCTCCTGTCATTGTCGTCACATTCACATGGAACAGACTGATACGCCCAACTTCACAGTTGACCAACAGCACTGACAAGCTCATGCGCGTAATTGATGACCTGAGCAAATGGCGTTATATTGAAGGCCTTGTCACTCACAAAAGATGCAGCCAGGCCTGCTGTGTCATGCCGTGCAGAGGGTGAGAGCGTGTCACAGTACTCTGAACGTCCGCCTGTTTTTGTATAGTTTATACGGGAAACTGCAAACTGTAGAAGCTCGAAGCCAAGTTGGGTATCATGGCTTATATAGTCTAAAAAAAATGCCTATTAGGCTCTTATCGGGGCCATTCAATCCAGCAGTTCCCAACATCACTTCCTGAGGAATTAATGCAAGGAATTTTGAATTAAACTCCAATCATCGCATTATCACAAAGAGGCCTTCGATGCTTCATTGGTCCTTTGCGATTGGTTGTAGCGCAAGGAGATATTAAAATTCTGAAGAAGGATAGCAATAACGTGTTTTTCCTCGTTGATGTGGGCCATTCATGCCCCATTGTAGGACCGCACTGATCAATTTTTATGTGAGATGTGCTTGAGGATACAGTATAATAATCTCAGCATCAGCATCATTGATTATATGGCAGGTGGGAGTGGGTGGCTCATATCATTTTTCCACTCCGTGCGTTGAATGTTACCCCCCCCCCCAACCCCCAACTAGTTGACATGTACAATCGAGTCATTCAATCTCCTTTGACTCAACCATTGCGCGATCCACTCAGTCAGCCAGAATCTTCCAGGTTGTATGTATCTAGCAGTTGTGTATAGTTTGGTGTCTCCGGTCTCCGAATATATACAAGGCCGATGTAACCGTTAAGGCTAGACAGTGCTTGTGTTCGCCCTCCAGCTCGAGTGTAGAATTATCACCCACAACGAGAAGGAGGAGTAAAAAGGGTCCTGCGAGGTCCGTTTCAGTTGATAATGAACCCTAGATTTATGTTACTTTCCGTGCATGGCACGGAGTCGTTGCATATATAAACTCGTAAAAGTTCAAGTGGTAGCACCCATAGTCGTTGATATTTCTAGGGAATGTATGCTCACTTCTAACAGCCCCAGTTTGGGTTCCTTTTTGTCATCCCTCATCTTCCAATTTTCCCGATTTCCAGGCTTCCCCCAGGCCACAGCACAGGATCTTGGACCTAGGTAGAGAATAAATAAGATGGGCTATTCGGAGTGACTGGCCATGACAGCGCTGAATGAAATTTAGCAATTGATATGCGGAAGAGGTATTTAAGGACCGAATGCCGCTGTCATTCCAGTTCGCGAAAGAAAGTAACAAAAGAAACAAAAATTCCAACCGGAAAACAACCAAGATACACCACCTTGAATAGCCGCATATGCTGATCAAATGATGGTTGCCCTCTGGAGACCGGAGACGCTGGAGCTCTCCAAGGCTAGGTTTCGCTTAAGCTCCTGCCGGGCTTAGGCTGATGGTACTGTTTAGAGCGACGGAGTATAGATATTAGGTCCCAGCAGAGAAGAATAAAATGGAGGGATTGTTCTTCCGGCATGGATATTTTGTCTTTTCCCTAGGTGCTTGGCAGGCCATAGCTTTTCTAGTTGACAGAAAGGAAAACGATCCATCCAGTCACAACGTGGGCATGAACTAACGAATCAAATGGACGGAGTAATGTTGCAGATCTGTGCTGCAGGAGCCCATTTAGTAGAACCTTGCAAAGAACTGCGTGGCTTTCTTCCCTCTAGCTACTTTACAGTTTAGTTTGTTTGTGGCTTGCTATGAGTTCAACTCGATGAGTTCGCGATCGGTTTCCCTTCAGACTTGGACATGATGTACGGGGTATTGGGATCACTTGAGTAACATGCACTGCAATGTCTCTAGAAGAGAGGAGCGGGGTAAGGCGAGAAAGTCATTGCTTTTGACAGCTCAACACGGAGGATCATAGTGCATATACATACGTGGCGGTGCTGATGTAGGTTGGTGGCCACAGCTGCTGTGATAATTGGCTTGTAGGTTGTTGATTAGTGTGATGCGCGCAGCTGTCTGTTAGGTGGGGCCAGGCGGTGTGGGATCTGGGTTTTCATTAGGTTTATTTTATTTTTATTTTTATTTTTTTGTTTTCAATTCTGAACACGGTTGTGGCCATTGAATATGTGTTCAGATCTATTATTGGCGGCAGCTGTCCCAGCATCGATCCGGTGAGGGATATTAAGAGGAGTGTTGGGTAGTTGGACCATGCAGACATTTTCGCTGCGGGTGATGATGCGATGCCAAAGCTCTCCTTCCAAGAAAAAGTTGCAGTTTCCTGCGTCATCGTTGTGTTTGAGAGCGGGGCGCTTGCACCATACGAAACAAAGGGCTCTTTGATCCCAGCAAGTTTGAGGCCCTTTATCCTTGGAATGTGGCAGCTTGCACAGTTGAGGCTGTGCAAAGCAAGTGGAATGGCCGGGTTTTTGCTGCGAATAGCCGGTGTTCAGGATAAGTTCGGGGCACAGAGAAGCCACAGGCAACATGAGCAGGCATTCTTAGTGGACGGTCTGGAATGCCGATTTTCTCACTCTGGCTGAATTCTCAGGTTTCATCCAGCAATTGAACAGCTGAAAATCCAGTCAAAACAAACACGAAAAAAAAAGGGGACAGTAAGAGAACCAGCTGGGGGGGGAAAATAAAAACAATTCACGCATATATCTCACAGTCTTGTCCCTTATCCCGCCAACATCCGCATGCGTCTTTTTCTCAGTATTGTTCTCTGGATTCTGCTCTTCTAGGCCAGGGCAGGCAAGGCAAGCGAGGTGAGCTTTCTGGCCCTTTCTTTGCCCTGCCACAATCACAATCACACTCATCCGTTTAATCCTTCAAGAAAAGAAACCTTCGCTGAGGCTCCGTATCTCCAGACTGAACACAGCCAATTGCGTCAATCGTGTGCGAGCAGGTCGAACTATAGCCATATGTACTGTACTGTACTCTATCGCCGAGAATACCCATTTGTGTAGAGTGTTGTGTTGCCTGTTGATTTCTATGATCAGCGTGTGTTCCACTGTATGTATGCAGCTTCTTCCATCCATTGACGACGAATACAAGGGATACAAAAAGGACCAAGATGGGGATGACAATGCTGTACCGTACCACATGGGATCATCCTCATCAGAGGTAATAATTAGCCTGGGACTGCCCAGACGCTTCTCGTCGCTCCTTGCCCTTGAGACGAACCCGCGTCTGGGGTTACGCAGCGTAAAGGGGAAAAGAGAACAGTCTGGCTTGGCTGAGTAACTCCATAGAATTAACTTGTGCTAGCCAGACCGTACATATCCCCCTTTGTCCCGTATAGTATCAGGCTGCCTTTGTAAGTATGCTGTTGGCCGAGAAGCCCAGCCAGGCTGTCTTCCTCATCCTTATCCTCATCCACCCACCCTTATCCAATCCCCCATCCCTCATCTGGCGCTCAGTCATTGCCCAGCCGAGCTACTTTTCCATACCCGAGATGCCCCCGCCCTGACCAGACTCCCGGCAGGATTTCGTAAGGTTTCGTCAGTCAGACAAAAACTCAGGCCAAAAGTCAGGCAAAACGCGCGAATTACCCGGTCCCTGCCGCGCGGAGACAAAACGGACTCCATTCCACATCCAAGCATCCATCCCAAAGCCCGGACGAGAGGCTGTGCGGCGGACATTATTTGTTGTTGAGTTGATAAGGTGGAGGTTGGCTGCCGACTGTTGTCACTGTTGCCTTTTCTGGCTTCAGATGGGTAAGTTAAGCACCGTTCACGATTTGTTGATTGTTCTCTCTCCGTAAATAACCCTAACCCTTCCATCTGCGCTTTATTCCCATTTACCAAATAAGTTATGATAATACCTTATTTAATTTTGCTCCGGGCTTTGTGGTTTCTACACCTAACTCACTAGTTAACTTTGTTGCTTGCTTGCCAAATCTTCTGCCCATCTTCCATCCCAAACTCCCTCATACTTCCCATTCGTGTCCATTCAATTACATTTCCACTTCTACACTTCTTCATCTTCTTCTTTTCTCCCCTTAGCATATTTCATCTTTCCATACACAGCCCCTCTTTTACCTCTCTCCTTTTCTCTGCGTACTTGTGGTTAGGGTTCTGCAAACTCGCATACCCACCACGCGCATCTATGTTCACTGCCACATCTCCAACTCTGACCCAAAGGCCTTCTTCAGCTGTGGCTTGCTCTACTGTCTGCAGCACCAATTTCTAAAGCGACTCCGCTTTCTATGATCATAATCCTATAAGCGGAAAGTTCACGCTGACCTGACCGCTTTCCGCCCTGTGGCTGGGGACTTTGTCTCCGTTCCCGCCGCGTGTGAATTTTGCCCGCTGCAATTTTAATAGCTGCCACTCGCATCCCTCACGAATTCCGCCGTCATTCCCTTACCCATTCCCGTTCCAATACCGCCTCCTCAATGCCACGCTTCGACGACGCCCAAGGCCCTGACGGCAATGGCTATCCCACGGAGCACACTGGCTTGCTAGGTCGTGTCCGTTCCCGTTCCCGCTCCCAATCCGGCCGCCTGTCTCGACTGCTGTGGTCGCATCGCCATCGCCGCTGGGTTCACTACCCGTCAGAAGCCGCGCGTTTGACCTATGCGACACTCGCGAGCAATTATGTCAATATCCTGCTGGTCTTTGTTCCCCTGGGCATGGCCTCTAGTAAAGCAGGCTGGTCCCCAACTACCACATTTATCCTTAATTTCCTTGCGATCATCCCGCTAGCGTCGCTACTAAGCTTTGCGACGGAAGAACTAGCTGCGACTATGGGAGAAACATTGGGAGGATTGATGAATGCTACATTTGGGAATGCCGTTGAACTTATTGTATGTGGACGCGCTGCGCTCATTGCAATTTAAATAAACGCTTTGTTTCCGGCTACCCGGTCTCGCAGAACTGTCTCGCTAACTAAAATAAACTTTCCTGCGGAATAGGTCAGTATAGTCGCCTTGAAGGATAACGAGATCCGCGTCGTCCAAGCTAGCATGCTGGGGAGCATTCTCTCCAATATCCTACTGGTGCTAGGCTGCTGCTTCCTGGTAGGAGGCCTGCGCCACCATGAACAGACCTTCAACTCAACCGTGGCGTCCACGATGTCGTCCCTAATGGCGGTGGCATCTGCATCGCTGATCATCCCAGCTACTCTCTATGCTGCGCTTGCCAACTCAAAAGCGGATACCCACGGCAACATCTTGATTCTCTCCCATGGCACTGCCATCATCCTGCTGGTCCTCTATGTCATGTACCTCTACTTCCAGCTGCGCTCGCACACAGACCTCTTTGAAAGCGGTAGTGCGGAGAATGCCAACAATGGCAGCGTGGTGCGGAACGGCGATGGAAGGGAATACGCAGTAACAGCAGGAGAAGAGGAAGAAGAGGAGCGCATCTTGAACCCCTGGGCCGCAGGCATCGTGCTGCTCATCGTCACGATCGCCGTCTCTATCTGCGCCGAGCTACTAGTCGGCAGCATCGACAGCATCGTCGAGGCGACGCACATCAGCAAGACGTTCATCGGTCTCATCCTGATCCCCATCGTGGGCAATGCGGCCGAGCACGTCACGGCCATCGTGGTCGCATATAAGAATAAAATGGACCTGGCCATTGGTGTGGCCATTGGCAGCAGTTTGCAGATTGCGCTGTTTGTTACCCCCTTCCTGGTGATTCTTGGATGGATTATGGGGAGAGATTTGACGCTACATTTCCATTCGTTTGAGACTGTCACTTTCTTCTTGTCGCAGCTTGTTGTGACGCTGCTTATTCAAGATGGGAAGTCGAATTACCTTGAGGGAGGGCTTTGTCTTGGGATGTACGTTTTTCTTTTCTTTTCATTCCGTCTCTGTTCTGATTCCCCTTGCTTTATTATTCCTAATCATTTTCTTCCATATTAACTGGATGAACTAACATAAATCAGGTATCTTATCATCGCCCTCGCCTTTTACGTCTACCCCGACGACGCGCAAGATATCGGTGGCATCTTCTCCAGCATCGCTAACCTGGCTACTGGATCCACCTAAATATACCACTTGATTGATTAGATTCACACAGTTGACCAACCTTTTTTCTTCCCATTTTCCTTGTCGTCCTCTTTTTGTTTTTCTTTACCGCCTGTGTCTTGGCTCCCTTCTCCTATTTTCTCATTTTCCTCGCGCTCCAACAACCCAATCCAACCCAACCCAGCTTAACCGACAACGACACATTCCATATTTTCCCATTCCCGTCCTCATTGCGTATACATTTTCACGGCTCACTGCACGCCACCACAAACCCATCGCCTTTGTCTTCAATAAGTTTCTCTGATTTTTCTTTTTCCTTTTTGCTTTTTCTCTTTTTGTGCGGGCGCTATCACAAAAAGAAGAAATATTTTCAAAGAGTTATTTCAATATTAGTTGGGAATTCCGGGCTGTTGTTTATCCAATACGTTTCTAATGGTGTACTCACCTACATCCTTCCTGCTTGTCTCCCTGACAATCTCCTACCATCCGGACTGGAGAACGGTTCCCGTATTTCTATCTCATCTCTCTTCTTGTGTCTCATTCGGTTTACTTTTCGTTCTCATGCCCCTATACGGACGCTCTGACACTCTAATACTCTCAACCACAACCCACCCCCACCCCCTCCCCAATTTCCCTCACTCTCTACTTCCAGGTCTTGATCGCGTGGCCTATCATTTTCTTATACTAACGGCGACAGCAACAGCGACAGCCAACACGAGCAATATTGGCTTGGCCCCCCCTTTCCCCCACCGGGGTGGTGGAAGCCATTCCACTTTCTTTGTACATGTTTATATTTCAACCTTTTTTTTTTATTAATGGCGAGTGCTGAGCATGCGATCCATTTGTGTATTTACTTATTTATTTCCCTAAGAAGGCTCTGCTAGGCCCATGTACATACATACCGGTCCATGGCGGCTTCAGCCGGCTGTCTCCTTTTACTGCGTTTCATCTGTTTTACTTTTGGGGCTTATATTCGGATTTTCTGCTGTATGGTTTTCTTCTGGCTGAGTTAGGAAGAATGTATCCGGTTCGTTTATATGGTCTGATTAGGATGATTCCTGCTCCTTCTACCTGTTGTTACCTCCTCGCTTTCTCGATGGCCAAACTATAGTTGATTATTCTTAGCTAGAGACGTAGAGGGAGCAAATAAATGGATAAATGCACCTAATAGGTATTTACTGAGACATACCACCACCATAAATATCGTAAATATCATGTCCATTTCCCCTCTTTCCCATCTCGGCTGCCACCGCACCATCATTTCATCACATGACATTTAGATCCAAAGTCTTGGCACCTATTCCTAATCAAGTACCATATCAAACCTTACCTTACCCGGCTCCAACCTTCTCTAATTTACATTCTCTTCGCTTCTGCTATGTTTGCGTCTGCTCACAGCCATAGGCGGGTCAGGTTCAATTGCATTTCGGTTTTCTGTCCCTAGGCTGCATTTGTGGACAAACACCTTTGTTCAGGCGGGATACTCATACCACTACTACTTCCAAAACCTTTTCTTTGGCTACCTTCATCGCTTTTCCCTGTTTCTTTTCGAAGGTAAAGAAGCTTTGCTGTGAGCCTGTACGGACGCGCGAATAGGATTTAGACCGGCAGCGAGGACGTGAGACGGATATATACTTGCAAAGAAAGGGGGAAATAAAGGAACGGGTGATATTTAAGCAACTCGTTTACAGCAGAGAGATACCTATAAATTTCATCCAAAACAATTGACTTTTTCACCGTACAAAGACCAACAACGCGCGACACCGCCACCACCGCCACCACCGCCATCGGCAAGATATACCAACGAGGAGAAAATAAAAGGATATAAAGCGAAAGGGTATACAGGGGGACAAACTGCAACCATGCCACCACGACTCAGCCTTTTGCCCACCTCCCTGCTCCGCCAATCCCCAGCGCCCCAACAATGCACCGCAGCCAGATTTACATCGTCGTTATCTAGTAGTCGTGACAATGCCATCCGCTCTCTTTCAACTAGAAGGGATCTCCTACTTCATCGCTCAGGCGCTTCGATGCTGGCGTATCGACCTCGCGTTTCGTCTTCGCAACGTCGGATGGAGTCTTCGTCTTCGAAGGCCGGTGATGGGGTGAGTGGGGGAAAGGCGGAAAGGTTGGTTGACGAGAAGGGAAGAGAATTGAGAGCGGCGAAGGAAGGGCTGGGCAGCGTTAGTGAGGAGGCGGCAGACGTGGCGAGGATTATGGAGCGGAGGACGGAGTGTGGAGAGGTTGGGGGACCGGAGTTGTTGCAGGGCAGTATGGTTGGGGATGTATGTTGAACCCTGTTCCTTTTCATATTTTCCAAGAGTGAATTTGATTTGGAATTTTTGAAAGTTTTGCATTTTACTGACTTTTGTGTTTTTTTTTTAATAGATTTTGAAGCGGGATAAAGATGCGTTGAAAAATGCACCCAAAGTTCTGCGAGATCAGCTGAGCTCCTCTTCATCGTCCTCATCTTCTGGCTCCTCTGGCTCCAGATCCTTTTCCACTTCCGCTAGATCGAGACAGTTCGATATGAAGCAGATGTCGGCTGGTGGGAATGACGCGTCGATTGCGGCTGTCGAGAATATGATTGCCGCTGCCACGGAGCAGAAGCAAGAGCAGGCAAGGCAGGCGGGACTCAAATATGATGTGCCCGAAACACTACCTAGATCCGAACATTTGAGGCACCGCTATGACCCTCTGCTGGACCAGTTTACAAAAATGCTCATGAGGCACGGAAAATTGAGTGCTGCGCAGAAGGTGAGCTTTCATATCGCTCTATATACATATATATATATCATATTTTTTATATACATGAACCTCACAAAACAACAGCAAATGGAGACAATCCTACACAACCTCCGCTCCGCCCCAGCGCCCAACCCAGACCCATCACGCCCCTTACTTCCTGGCCCCCCGGCCCCGCAACTGCCCCTGAATCCAATCCTCTACCTAACACTAGTCGTTGACTCGGTCGCGCCAATACTCCGCATCAAGCAACAACCCGGTGCAGCCGGTGGTGGCCGATCTCTCCCCATTCCGCTTCCGCTGGCACTCCGGCAACGCCGGCGAACGGCCATTAAGTGGATTATCGATGCGTCTCAGAAACGGAAGGATGCTGCGTTGGCGAACCGAGTGTCGCAGGAGATTATTGCTGTGGCGGAGGGGAAGAGTTCGGCGTGGGAGAAGAGGACGATGGTGCACAAGCAGGGTACGGCGGCGAGAGCGAATATTAAGGCATTGGGTATGAGGGGGAAGAAGAAGTTTTAGTTGAACTGTGGTGTTTCCTTTCTAGGGTTTCTTTTTGAATTTTTCGTTTTGGTCTTTTTGTGGAGAAGGTTATGTGTATGTATGTGTACAGTATATTACAGACAATGGTGCTTTCTCGTTCTTCCTTGGTTTTTATATCGACTTGCTCAAGAGTTTTTTATATTCTTTTTTCGTCTTTTTCGTCTTTTTTTTTTTTTTTTTTTTTTTTTTTTTAAGATATCAGTCTGAAGACCATGAGAGCTCAAATCAGTCATAGTCTCACTAAATCAACGAATTGTGCATTTCACAGGGTTCGGAACTCACATACATTGTATCCAGTAGGTAGTAATGGCATAGGCGTGATTCCAAGTTCTCGATTATTCCCTCGCTTCTCTCCACCTTGCACTGTTGCACACATCCTATTGATCGAATCAGATACATATCCATATCATAGTTAACTAAACTGTACTGTACAGCGTCGATCGTCTGGGGCTGACTCACCCCGGCATTTCAGCCGCAACTAGCCCTCTTTGGCCAAGTCCGCCAACCTCATCCATCTACCTATCTATCCCCTTCTTCCTCTCCTCTGCTTCTTTTTCTTCTCTTCTTTTCTTCTCTTCTTCTCTTCTCTCACCCTCCTCCCTTTTCTCCTCCAGACGAGAAGACCGAGCATATTGTCCACTGCACCTCCTGCCCGCTGAGGGCCTGTCTCTAACCCCCCACAACATATCGCCATGGCGGCAACAATACCTACCACATGTGCACCCTCCCAATCCTACCTCCCATTCTTCCAGCCATCCCTTCTCTTCATCCTCTTCCAACCGCCATAATCCCAATTTTCACCTTGAACGGCGCAATACTAGCAATTCTCAACTCAATAACAATGGTACTGCACCGTCGGGATTCCCCGTGCGCGACGACGATGAATCTCTTCCTCCGCAAACCCAATGCCAGTCCTTACCATCCTTTACTACTGCTTCTCCTATTTATACCGCTGCTCCTGCAGCTTCAAATCTGTCTTCTTCTTCTACTTCCTCATTTTTTCTCAGATCAATTCATTCTTCGGCTTCTCCCCAGCAGCCATATTCACTCGCTTCCCACCAGTACCAACAAAATAATGATATTTCAAACCAATTGAATACCCCCTTCGTCAGGTGCCATCTGCCCTCTGATTTTTTCGCATTTCCCTTATATCCCGAGGCATTTTCTTCTCATGCGCAAAATATTAACGCTGCTACGACTGCTCCCACGTCACCCTGGCTGGACTTGCTTGAGCTTGACCATAATCTCAACCAGGATGACCAGTCGCTTAGCTCCTCCGTATTATTGCCAGCCGAGGTTGGGTTGCAAACCGAAGCGGCTTCAACACTGTTGAATCCACGCTCCGATGCGCCTGTCTCTGCTTCTATTGCTGAATACAACTTACAATACCCGTATTCCAAAGGGGGTGGGCTAGATTTTGAAGAATCGCTCTTACTAACTGCGCAAGGTAAGTTTAAATTGATTTTTTTTTCTTTTTTTTTTTTCTTCGTGCGATTGGCTGTATAGCTGTTGATTCACTCCCACTCTCCCGTCCCCCAAGGAGATTCTCCCAATATGCAATAAGAGAGGTAAAAGGAAGAAGGCTTTATTTTAACGCACTAAATATAGATCAGTTCGCGACATCAACGCAACCAGATACGCATTACTCTCTACCAGATTTCAACCATCGCCCAAGCAACGTTGAACGGTATTTTATGTCTACTCCTGAAGCCATTCGCAGCCAAGGCACCACCCGTCTACAACGCTGTATAGCCATCCCACCACCATCCCAATCGCAGGTTCTAACTCACCAAATCCAACCAAAACCATCTTCACCCCAACCACCGACTCTAATCACAAGCACCTCCCCAGCCCCTTCTTCCACCAACACTCAACATTCCACCCCTTCATCAACGCAAGCACCGCGTTCTCCTGCAGTGACTAAAGCAGCGTCAGCGGACCGTGTCGCTGACAAGCGACGACGCAACACGCTTGCTGCCCGCCGCTTCCGCCAAAAGCAGCAGGATCGCGTTGCGGAGCTGGAGCGGGCACTGGAAAGCGTGTGCAAGGAAAGGGACGAATTGAAGATGCAGGCCGCCAGGTGGGAAGGAGAGGTTGTCGCTTTGAGAGGAATGTTGCGTAAAAATGGTTCATGATCAGGACGTTTTCCTTCAGTTCTGGTTGATGAGATTGGATTTCTTGAATTTCCATGTTCAATAAATGGATTGCTGAGTGTAGAAGTCCTTCCCATATTGGGCTGAGCTTAACTCCCTTAGGCCTGGTTCTGATTCAGGTTCTGTTCTTTTGTTGCCAGATTGTTTCTCTTTCTGCAGTTCCAATTTGTTTCTTTAACAAAAAGAAAAAAAGAAAAAGAAAAACACAACTAAATTGTTTTATAATATACCTTTGCCATTGTTTCTACGCCCAGTTTGACCTTTTCCTTTTTCCTCCTCCTCATATTCGATATATATATTCAATTTGTCTTCCTCCCGTACATGTTATCCATTTCAAATTCCTTCTGCCTTCCTCACTTCCAATCCAGCGCATGAAAGGGAAACTGGACTATCTCATACAAGACGACTACTAATTAGCACTCTACCCCACGCTTGAGTGAAAAAACAGAGACAACAAATTGTCAAATTGTCAAAGATACGGGGAAGGAAAGAAACGAATATACGAATCAGACGATGTCGGCTCTCCAATTCTCTGAAAAAAGGGGCTTGTCTTCCTATTTTCGCCCTTTTCGAGATGCCTCATGCCTCATCCTATACGTTTGAGTTATGGCGGATGGAGGAAGTTTGTCATCATTTCGTTCAATTCACGGAGCCTTCCGGGGGGGTAGGGCCGC
>JAFEJD010001629.1:0-23976 GCA_018296065.1 Blastomyces percursus | reverse complement strand
TATATACATATTATCTATTATTCAGTTTTACTGTTTGCTCGTAAAAATAGTTGATTGATTACTGGTTTGATGAAATATTATGAAACATTTAACTGACGGACACAGGCGTCGACAACCCCCGCCCTCCCCCCTGCGTCCGCTGCCGCCGCGAAAGCAAACGCTGCGAGTTCTCTGCTACCCGTCGCAAGCGCAAGGTATCAGAAGCTGCCAACGGGGATGTCGAGGAGGATACCACTTTGCGCAGAGACAAACGCATGATGTCTGCAGATGCCTCCCGCCTCGATTCCGCGGAGAGCCTCAACAGCGGCACCAATAATAACGTAAATGATAATGATAATGATGATGACACGAATAACAACGACGTCTCGCCCTTCCCACCCGCTCCTCTCTCCGCGGTAGATACCGATATCAGCATGTCCTCCGCCTCCCATCGTCGATGGACTGAGCCTGGACAGCCACCACCCCACAATCGCTTTACCATCCCGGCGGCCAACCCCATCCAGTCTAGCCAGTATCACAGCAGTAGTAATATTAGCGCAAGCGTAGGCACCAGCCATCGGTTACCGGCGCGAAGCGTGGGCGGCCCCGGTGCAGGGCCAGGATCAGGTGGTTACTCGGAAAACCTTCCCGGCGCCAGTGGTCAGCAAGTCATGAACCGCACCGCGGCTGAACTGCTCTCCCCAGCCATCAGCAACACTCACGACGCACTCCATCTACTATCTGAGGCAGCGGGGAGGACGGAGGATTTAAATCGCCAGCAACAGATGGACTATCGCTACGCCGCATCCTCGTCGACCTTTGCATCGCCAAACGACGCGCTTGCGAGGGGCAGCATGTCAGAGAAATCAGGAAGATCAATGTCCAACGGGCAGCAGTCTATCCATCGCTACCAGCCGCAAACAGCGGGCCCGACTGCAGCTGGTGTTACTGAACATCGTGCTGGGGACGGGGTCGTTGGGGCTAGCGATGTGGGCGGGTCAGGAGCTGGGTTGATGAACGCTCCTTCGTTGAAAGGTGGGTTTGTGGAGGATTTGGATTATGTGAATGCGGTGAGGGTGTGGTCGAGGTTTCGCTTTATTAGGGCTGGTTGGTTCAGTGTTGATGAGGCCATGGGGTATATTGAATAGTGAGTGAAGATACAGTCATTTTCATTCCGTGTTGTATCTATTGCCTTCTAATTTTTTTTCTTACAGTTATTACGAGCATCTTGCCCCGTTGAGTCCCATCGTTATACCAAACTACAGCTCTCCATCAATGCATCTAACCCTCCTAACCGAAGAGCCCGTCCTGACCGTCACCATGCTCACCATCGCTTCCCGCCACATGCCGTTAACAGGCAACGGAGCGAATTCCCGTGCCTACTCCATTCACGAGAAACTATGGTCCTACCTACGCGGCATGATTGAGCGCCTGTTCTGGGGTCAGGAGAAATTCGACGGCGGCACTCTACCCTCCCAAATGCCCAAGTTCTCTTTCGCACCTGGCCAATCGAATGCAAGCAATGGTCATCTGCGATCTCTCGGTACTATCGAAGCTCTCCTGCTCCTGACGGACTGGCACCCGCGCGCCTTGCATTTCCCACCTGGCGATGATGAGAATACCCTCTTGGATATTGACCCTCAGCTCCTTACACACATCCAGACGCAGTCTATTGATAACAAGGCGAATAACGATCATGACTACGATCCTATAACGATGAGCAAGGGGCAGAGCACTAGCGGCGGTGGAGGTGGTGGTAGTGGTGGCGGTGGTTCAGAGGGGCGTCTCGCGTTCTACAAATGGCTCGAGCCGGTCTGGCGCTCCGATCGTATGTCCTGGATGCTTCTCAGCACAGCGCAAGCCCTCGCTTTCGAACTCGGCGTCTTCGACCCGAAAAACGACCAGGTGTCCACCGTAAACACAGAATCTTCGACGGAGCGTATCCGGAAACGGCGCGTGCGCAAACTGATTCTCGTCTATGTCTCGCAGAGTAGCGGGCGGTTGGGAATCCCGTCCATGCTCCCACTGCCTCAGTGGGGGATTAACATGGATCCGGTATCGTCGGAGGATTGTCGTTTCTTAGATCCCAACGAGGACCGCTCGATTGACCTGATGCAGGATTGCTGGATGGATATTTCGAAGATCATGTATACGAGTAACCAGGTGTTATTCCAGAGTAAAGAGCAGACGACCAATTTGATTAAGAGTGGGAGATACAGGGAGCAGATTGATAAGTTTATACCGTCGTTGAAGGAGTTTAGGATGAAGTTTGATAGGGTTTCTAGTGAGTTTTATACGTTTATCCGCTATTTGGGTATGCTGTGTTGCTAAACTACGATTTAATAGTGTCTGGCCATATGCGACATATTCTAGCTATTGAATATGAGTATACCCGTGAGTAAAATTAAGGCAATTTGCGTCCTTTACGCACATTTATACTAACTCAGGAAACAAAAGGCTTATATGTCAATTGCCTCGCCCTTCAAGCCGTTGTCGACAGATGGACCACAATGGGTAATGAAGTGCAACATTCGTCGGCGACGGCAGCTACACGGCGCAATTCAGCAACCGGCCAAACAGCTTCATCCGCCGCGGCGAATACAACGGCTTCTTGGCGTGTCCTCATGGAACAATACCAGGTCAACGAACCGTATATTCAAGAGGTTGTCGACGCTTCGCGACGGATTTTGAAAACTGTCCTTGACGGTCTTGTCCCTGGCGATTCCCTGAAGCATGCTCCTGTCCGCACATTTTTCCGAATCTTGTCGGGGATGATATTCATTCTTAAGGTGCGATGGGATGTATCGAACTATTTCCTTGTTAATCGTATGCTAACAACTCTTTCCATGATAATAGACCTTTACGCTAGGTGCTAAGGAGGATGAAGTCCGCATCTCTCTCGACCTACAAGACCGTACCGTCGAGTCCCTGCGTACCTGCGTAGTCGATGACGTCCATCTGAGTGTCACCATCGCCGACCTCCTCCAGCTCCTAACGTCCAACATCCGCAACAGATTCCTCCGCTTTGCACCCCCAGACCGCGGCACAGGTGAATGCAGCAGCCGTGAGCGAACACCGCAGCTACAACCGCAACCACGGGCTCTCATGTCCTCGCCAATGTCGACACGGCAGTCACCACATCCGCCCGACCAGCTCAACCACACCTCTCAACAACTCGATCAGAACCAGAATGACTTCCAAAGCCCTGCGCGCTGGCAGCAACACCAACAGCATCAGCTCGCCACCAACACGCCCTTCCATTATGATCCAAACAGCCATCACCACCACCAGCAACCCAACCATCACAGCCACAGCCATAGTCACAGTCACAGCCACCCCCCATCCTCATCGGTCCCTTCAACAACCCATGCGGACCCCCTCGCCAACATCCCCGCCCAACCCCTCAATTCTTCCAATCTAACCGTCTCATTCATGCCCCCGCCCGCCTCCGTCTATTACAACTACTACGACCCCAGCACCGCTTCACTGAAGATAGACCTCGACGGCGCAGACCCCACCACCACGGCCGCTACCACTGCCAACGCTACCAACAATAGCAACAATAACACTATCTCCCCCGACATCATCAACGGCCACAACCACGCCGGAAACAACGATGGTTCCGCGTCTTCGCTCGCCAACGGCACCAATGCTACAAACGGCACCGCCACAGCCAGCGGCGCCAACGGCCCCTCCAGCACTAACAACACCAATAACAACAACACCAATAACAACAACACCAGCGGTGCCAGCGCCGGCGCCCAATCCGACTGGTTCGCGCTGCCGCTCGATCAGTTCTTCAACAGTTCGACGATGGGGGTTGATCAGGGGCTAGGCGGGACGGGCCCGATGGTGGGTGAGTTCGATATGCTGGAGGTGTTGTTGAAGGAACAGGATGATATGGGTGGTGGATTTATGTAGATGTTTTGGTTTTGCTTTTTCCTCTTTTCCTTTCATTTGTTTTGGCTTGTTGGGAAAATCGTTTTTTTGTATCGGTGTCTTTAGATGGTTATGGGGTAATATATCTAGGTGTTGATTGTGTTTTGGAATGAGGGGTGAGATCTGGTGGTTCCCGAATTGGATTTCTGTGCATTTGGCATTATTCTATTTATTATATACTTTCTTGATTCTTGACATATAACAGTATTTAACTATCCTTATATTGCATACTACTCCCCAGCGATCTGAATCATTTTACCTCCTCAGAGCATAGCTTCTTCTCCTTTCCTTTCCTTGTCATTTTTTTAATTATTTTATTCTTCTTTTTTTTGTGTGTGTATTCCCGACATGGCTTCGTGAAATTCCTTTTTTATTAATTTTTTTTAATTTATTTTTGCCCCTGCATTGTGACGAAGAATGATCTTGGTATTGTTGATCCCCGTTCATTGAACAGTGAACCGGAAAGTGGGCAGATGCATGTATATGTATATATACTAACCATATCCGTCTGCATCCATCTATCCATATATTGATCCGTATATATGTGTACATAACCAATATTGCATTTCAACTTACATTCAATTGGCTTTCAGATCAGCTCTGTCCGTCCTCGTTCTCGTAACAGGGTGGGATGGTGTAGCAAGTATGACAAGAGGCCACACTCCATCCAATCGGAAAAAGTGATTCGAGACCTGGTATGGCACATGACTACTTAATTGCCTGTTTGTCAAAATTTTTGTTGCTGGCATGGATGGAATGGTTCGGCCCCTTAGGTACTAGCATAAAGCTAATGGTGATCGAGATCTTTTGTCCCAGTGTCCTACAAAAGTAGAAATTTTATTTTTTTTTCGAAGGAAAAAGAAAAAGAAAGGAGAAAATGTATTTAAAGCCAACAAAATAAAATAGAAAAAGCCAACTAGTACCGTGGATATATATAAAATTGCCTGTTCGCCATCTCAAAACACCAACAACCTAAATCCCAAACCCCATTGAAAAACACAATCGGGACAAGATAAAACTCATCCAATGCCCTTCCCTACATCATAAACTCTGTATACATATATACACATGCCTATCAGATTTCCTGAACATCTAGTCCCCAAATTTCCCAATGTTTCAGCACATCCCACCCAACCCGCTTGACCCGACGCCGGTAAAGCACCTCTCCATCTCCGACTTGCCCTTTGTTTATGCATTTTACCACGTCCCCGAGGGCAATACTCGAGACCGCGCTATATTTGCCTGGAAAAGTATATGTGTGGCGGGGCTGGGATAGAGGTGCGGATTGTTGTTCGGGAATTTGCGTTAAGGAGCCATTGGCTGGTATCGTCGGAAGGTGAGGTGGTTTGGAGCTGTAGCCCTGGAGCTGGGCTTGGTTGTGGGAGTCAGTGGGCGGGGTGGCCGCCGTTGTTGCCATTGTCGAGACAGAGGAGGCTCTGGATGGGGTGGTTGGGTATTGCGGATTTGATGATGTTGTTGTGGAGGCGGAGATGATTGGAGTAGTAGGGGACGAGAGCGTATTTTGATTGAGAGCGTGTTTGGAGTGTTTATCGTTATTATTGCTACTGTGGTCGTCACTGTCTGATAGCCGCTTCCGCTTTCCTAGCGGAGATAAAGGAGAAGGAGCTGGGTGGTATATATTTGATGCCTGTTGGGGTTGCACAACGCCTTCAGGCAGAGACATTTTCACCCCCAGCTGTTGATTATTTGAAAGAGCATCTACCGCATAGCGGTATTTCAATGCAATTGCATTTTCGTCTATCAAGTGGATTGCTTGGGTGGCCTCGGAGGCAGGAATTGTATACAATTCACCCAACTCCCATGCTTTCCAACCAAGGCCGATTATTTTCAGTGTGCCGAAAACTTCCATGTCTGCGAGTGTCACGCCCATTGCTTCGTTATGGATGCGGTCGTCCATATCGACCACTTCAGCGATGGTGCGTGGATTAATTTCTGGCATTTGTCGCTCATTGGTATTGACAGCCCCAGTTGAGGGTGACAAATGGTTGCCATTTGAGTCGGGGGCGGGATAAGGAGTCGGGATAAGCAGTCTAAGCGCAACAAGCTTTCGCAAAAATGGGAGGAGTAAGCTGAGCGTTTCCATGCTGGACATCTCAGTTGCTAGAGCAAGCTGTTCTAGTTGCGGACTTGCGCGTACAAGTCGTCCAATCAGGGGGGGTGTTAGAATCCATCTGGAAGGGAGGAGGAGATGTCTAAGCGAGGATCCAAGACCAGTTGTTATTTCTTGAATAAATGGGTCGCGAAGGTGGGGTGGGAAATTAGATCCGGTATGTGGTGAGTCCGGTCTGAAGTTGATGACATGCGCCATAGAGCTAGGGGTCCCGCCATTAGCTGAACCTGATCTCCTCCGCCCGACAGACGAATAATCCGGTGTCAGAATCGAGGAAGACTGCGAGGAGTTTCTTGGGCTGTTTATGTCATCTCCCGGACTTCGAATCCCATTCACCAGATATAACTTTTCCAATCCTTTAAGGTAGCTGAAGTACTCGCAAACTCTTTTATCCATACGGTCAAGTCGCATGGACTTTATATTCAGCGCGAAATTCGGCGTCGGCCAGCTATATTCCACGAAGGACATCGTATCAGTCCCGCTGGTAGGTGCTGTCAGTACAGTAACTTCTTCGAGCATGGAATAATCAACGCCAGACATGGTTTCCTCTCTATGGAGCGAGTATAGGTTATGGAATGCGAGCTTTCTGAGCTTCAGTGGCGATTTAGCAGCAATGCACTTGCGAAAATAGTCAGAGAGGTGGACGCTCGCCTCCTGTGCCTCCCGCATACGGGGAGACCAGTGTAGCCTCAGCTCCCGCAGTTTTTTGCTTTGATGTAGCAAAGTAGATATGTCGTCGGGGTAGCAAAGGGGGTCAATATCCGTAACCTTCAGAGCACGCAGATGAGGCATCGCAGGAAGAATCGCAGTTGGTCGAGGATGCCGACTCGATGGAAACCGTACTGTTAGAGACTTCAGCTTAGGCAGCTGAGCAAGACCCTGATAAACCGTCTCCAACATTTTCGTATTTAGCTCCCAGCTATTTTCCCCAATCAGCATATCGACATTCCCTATTCTTCCTGTTGGCGTTCGAAGCCGGAAGGACAGCATACCTGACCGATTCTAACCCGGGCATCTTATCCACCGCCGCCCTCACCACGATATTGAGCATCATAGACGAATCCGGAACTCTCCCGACTCTCGCATGTTCTTCCAACTCATTTTCCCTCCACTCACCCCGCAGCGTCAGAGACCGGACCAGCCCACCCACGTTTCGAGTCACCACAGCATTGAGGGCCATGGAAAACGGGCTAGCACTGCCGCATCCCTCTACATATTCGTCGCGGTACCGGATTTTATCGTATGAAGCGAGCGTAAGGTCTTTGTAAAGTTGTGGGAGCGCCATGTAGTTCAAAACTCGACATGTACGACAGAGGCGTGCGAGGTCTGCAACATCGTCTAGCTGCGGGGAGATTAAAGAGAATTCTCAGGTTTAGCAAAGAATAGGCCTCGACGGTAAAAGAAAGTGGCAAGGGGAATTCGCAGCCAAAGAACAGCAGCATATAGGTACTTACATTCGCTAGGAGCATGGCGATAATATTCAAAGGTAGTGTCAAGAGCCCAGGACGCTGGCGGGCAAGGGCGAGGTCCCCTCCAACAGCTGCAAACATGTTTGCGTGGACGTTCGACATGTTCTTCTAGCGACGGAGCTCATGGAGATCGTTTGCAGTCAGTGGGTAGAGATGGACAGCGTGCGCCAAATCCCGTCTTCTCACTCGCAGCTAGAGGAGGAGGTGGGGAATGGTGGTTGATGTTGTGGTGGTTCAATGTTTGCCTTGGTTTCGGAGAGATCTGTTTGGCCGATATTTTGCGGTCGAAAAGGGTGCAGTGCAGTGGATGATGAAATGGAGACCAGCGGGACGTTTCACACCTGGCTAGGATCGCGCGGCGTTCATCTAGTACGGAGTAGCACGATCAGGATTGTGTTTCATACCTCGCACGAGGGCCTCGTTCTTCGTGCGCCTGTCTTACTAAGTATAAATAGTTAGTTAACTAACTACTTCGCAGGAAGTTAATAATGCCTTTTCAGTCTATATTCGAAAAATTGAAATTAAAATTGAAAATGAAAGTAAAAAAAATAAAATACAAATACCACACCTATGAGTGGTGCTAAATAAATATCATCGAGATAAATAAATATATGTGCATATACATATGTATCTATATATATCAAAAAACAACCTAATGACCCAAGATATAACGATAAATCGTCCGTCCAGCAGAGGCCAGCCCTTAACCCAACCCCTAAAAGACAAGCCCAAAACACCCCCCAAATGCCGTAAACCGCACATGAATATACAGGAATTGTCGTAAAGATTTGCCCACCAAGAAGTTCGCATCCAATACGAAAACTCCCGCTAAAAGTGCAAAGCAGACAAAGCGTCATAAGACAGCAACGAAGTAAACTCCGGGGAAAGAGCGAAATTCCACATGGCTAGGTACGAGGGAGGGTCCATATTATATATATCGTAGCTTGAATTTCTACTTTTTTTTTCCCTCGGTTTGGTTCAATTCTCTGCTTCCCCAGGAACCCATGTGTCGCACATAGAGTCGACGCTAGCGCTGGGCTTCAAGATCCGGATCGCTGGGGCTACAATGCCCATCTCGGTCATGACTAGGGTCTGAAAAGGAAATATGCCGACGATGAGTCACGGGGCTGAACGAAGCTGACGATGGAGCCATGGGCTCTATCGCAGCAGTTGCATGAAGTTCCTCATCAACCTATGGTGGTAACGCAATAGAGGGAGCGCGTTGAGAGGACGAGGTCGAGTTAGAAGAAGCAATATCACCGCCATCATCGGGGGATGACGAAGACGACCACTGCTCCCGTACCGTCTCAATAACTGCATCTTCCTCTTCATTCAACATGGGCACTCCAGGCGTCGAAAAGACCTGTCGTCCGAGCCCGCCACCCCAGTCCTGCGAATGAGGGGAGGAATGCGACCGAAGTTCTTGTGCCGAAGATAGTGAGTTTGGCGAAGTGGCATCTGTCGGAACAGACAATGGGAACGTCGCGTCTAATGCCGATTTAGCGGCGGATCTACGATGCTCGTTTGAAGGTCCAACCTGGGATGTTTCTGTTATTGGTCCGGGTCGTCTTGACTGGCCATCTCCTGTTAACGACCTGTCTAACGGCTCGGCCCCTCGCTCATTGACCAAGTCTCCAGGCTGCACTGATGACTCTACAATAGGTCGTGACCATGTCCTTGATAATTGCGATGGCGCCGGAATTAGCATGACTGGGAGATCAGAGGTGCTTCGCACATCGTGCTGGTCTTCGGCTGGTGTATCCTGTTCTCCATCGGACCTGCTGGGTGACTGGCCCCGGGGGCCCACTAATGGTGCAGGAATGATGGTGACCGGTAGGGGTGCTTCAGGGTCCTTCTCATGCGGCAATTTACCTTTGTCCCAAGGCCGATAGGTTAGGATCGTGTCAAGCCTAGATTTCAGATTCCACGTTTTATTATTCGCACTTTCATCGTTTGCGGAGCCAGCCGTACGGGAGCCTGATTGTAAAGTGTCTGTCACTTTTGCTTGAGCTGTTGCTACTTGCGTCGGCGGAGAAGCGCGTCGTTTCTTGAACGGGTTATTTAGCACTACCCACCCAAGTCCTGAGTTCACTATCGGTATTGGCAGGGAATAGTTATAGAGATTTCTATTGATAGGAACTGGTGGGTTAGCAGGCGCCGAAAATGTCTTTGAATGATCTTCATCTGGCGAATAATCCATTCCTGCTGAAGTAAGGCTTCCAACGGAGTGGTACCGGACTCGGTACACTGTGCTTGCAGCACTGACAGTATCCGTTCGACTGACAGGGGTCGCCATATTTGGGGGAGGCGTGGGATGGACATCGTCACTACTATTAACAGATACGCCGTTTGGTGCTGTAGCTGCAGTGACCTTTGCCTTCCTGGTCCTTCTCCGAGCTTTAGGCAAGCGGCTCTGGAACGTTACTCGAGTCTTCAGCGGTCGATGAGTTAGGCCCATAACGCCTCCCCATCTTGAACCAGAACTTGCACTTCCTCCGTCATCATATTTATCATCATGCGAGCCGGGCCAATCGACTTCTTGGGATGGAGTAACCTCCAGCATTTCGTCGCCATCAAAAATCTCTCGCCCTAGAATCCCATCTTTCCTCTCGTCTCTTTCCAGCGCCTCAATGCGTTCGACCCACTCCCAAACCACTACACTCGCCGCTGCTGCCCCAACCCAGCGAATGTACTCACCCCAGCCGGCAACGTTAGGTTTCGAAAGATCTAATACAAAGAACACAATGGGGATAACAACTGAAATGAGAGATAACAGAGCCACCAGGCAAATGTTGCGCATTTTGGGATGGAAGAAGGCAAAGCGATGTTTAGAGAGACCGTAAAAAATAACCCAGGCAGCGTACAATAAACTTAAAGATAGATCGAAGAGGTAATTGAAAGCTGGTATGGCCTCAACAATATTACCAGGTCGAATCGCAGCGGATGGTCGGCCGATGAAGCTGTTGAGAATACTGAATATTACATCCAGCACTATCAATGCAAAGCCTGTCCACTTGATAATTACTTTTTCTTTATGGCGAGGAAACAAGCGAATCAAAGTCTGGACCTGCGCAAGCCAAAGGAAAGTGCTCGAAATAACGCGGACGACGCGAATCTCAACACCGCCAACAACTTCTTCTGTCAGTGCGCTTGAGTCCATGTATCCTCTGTCATATTGCTCTTTGGCAACACGGAAGGAATCCGTCGTCGCAATGGTAAGGGATATTGCAGTGGTGATGGCGGCCACTTTCTGTAACCACGGCCGACCACCAACCCCGATTACGGACGAGCTTCCATACGAGCCACTTAACCGCCTACGCCGGCCCAGGAAGCTCCCACCACCTCGACCACCAATGAAGAAAGTGCGAGGGGTTATGAATAAGATGATGACAAGAAGGTAACTGATAACTGTGGCTGTAGCAATTACATACATCTGCGGAGAGGTGGAGGCGTAGAATGGTTCATTTATGTCAGCAATTGACGTTGGATTGTCGAGGTTGATGATCGGCGCATCCGTGCATGACTCTTTGAAGATGGCATTTTCCGTTAAGGTAATAGTGAGTGTATCGTTAATGATGATGGTTCCTATAAATACAAGCAAGACCATGAGAACCAATACAAGAAAACATCACCATCTGAGCTGGTAAATTGAGGAAGATTGGTCTGCTGTCTTTCACCTACCTCCTTTGCCCAATTTGGTAGTCGGGCAAACTGGGTCAGAGCGGTCGGACTCATTGCGAGCCAGCAACCACCCTACAAAACTCATAACGTCCAATGCCCGCAGTCTGCGGCGTTGTTCTCGAGTGCCATCCACACATCCGGTAGGGCTTTGGCACAACGAGCAGATCAGGCGATATAGTTGGTGAAAGCGGGAGACTTTATCAATATCCTGCGATTTATAGCCCTTCCAATCCCATCCAGCGCTCTGTTATATACCAAATTTCCCGTCTCTGCCAAAAGTCGCTTGTATGCCACGGATGGTGGAAAGGGATCGTTCGTTCAGCGCTGATTACAATGCCGTGGGGGTGGATGGGAGGAGGAGGAGGTTTTGGTTTATGACCAACGGCCACGACCAGGCTTGTTTCGCGCGTTTGTGTATATCCGGGGAACACAGGTGTGACTTGGTATTCCAACCGCCTGGAAGGGCAAAGAAAGCTAAGGCGATACGCTGGTAGTCACTAGAAATGAGCGTCTTAGGCAGTGAAACTATCGCGGCCAGCCGATACGAAATAATCTGGTTGGTTCACATTTGTAAGATAAGGTATAAACGTTCATTAGAGAACAAAAGAGGCGTGAGGGGAAAAGAAGGAGAAAAAGATAGGAGGAGTTTCTGCAGTTCGTAGCAGATGTAGTTTTTACCCCTGATATCTTTCTTCTATTTACAATCTTTTCTCTAATTCAACGGCACTTTGGTGGGCAACAGAGGGTTTCCGTCTTGGATGCGGGTCGACGGAGTAAAGTTCCTGGAGGTCGATGTTTTAGTCCCGAATAGGCATTTGTGGATCCTGCGGCTCGTGGTGTTTAGTCAGCCGTGGCCAATGGGGACAAGAGATCGCCAACAAATGGCCATTTTAGATTAGTGTCATCACGAGAAATCTATAATAGCCAATAGAATGTCGCCAAAGTGTCCCACCAGTGGGTCCTTCTATCATTTAAGGTTTACAAAGCTTATAATGCCAAGATATAGTGCCCAGGATCTTGGTATTTTGTTCTCTCCACCAGGCGCGGATACCTACAGGCTTGGCCTTTGTTTGATAAATGGATCGATGCTGAGAATTAAATTGGCCTAGTGCGCTTCAAAGCTGAGTTGGCGCTGTAATTGCTAATAATAAGGGTGACGATGATGATCTCCCAACTTGTCCTAATGGACAAATTTATTATACATATTTCCACGTAGCCAAGAAGTGAGACGGACACCAGGATGATAATAAACTTCAGTAACGGGGAGAGAAAGAGAGAAAACCAGAAAAAAGGAAAAAAAACAGACTGTCATTATCAGATAAGGATGCATGTATTATGCTAAGCAAGTAGAAATATGTTTCCCTTAGGAGTCCGGCATAATAATATCCATGAAATATGCAATGGTGCAAAATCTGGGTCTCCATCTCGGTAAACAGAGGCATGGCCCAGATAAAACGACAGATATGTTCGTCGGGAGCAATATCATAAGGAAAATGGGGACTAGCGGCCCGATGGCCATAAATGGGTGAAATATGTAAGAGTAAGGAATATGAGGAAAGCGAAAAAGAATAAAAGAGCCTTTAGCATGGATCCCTGGTTATTACTCGACTAGGGGTACGGGTGGAAAGCTAAAACATTATACATGAACCAAAATTTTGTTTAAAAGGAACAAAGTTTAAGAAAAAAAGAAGATAATAATAAAAAGGAGAAGAATAATCTGAAAAGTAGTTCCAAAGTGGAATAAGGGGGTAGGTATCTCATGGAGTTCACTAAATTCAACTGGTGTTCGTTTCAATCATCTGGGGTGGGTATTGGTAAGTTAGTAATTAATTTAAGTGCCGGAAAGATCTAGGAAAATTGAGAATATGTCGGATAAATGCGCCAGCGTAAAGAGACCTGAGGTGACGGGAATAAGCTGTAGCAAAAGGTTGGCCGTTATATAAAAGCTTTTTATTTCTACGATATGCTGGTATCGATCGGCTCTTGGATGGGGGAATAAGAAAGGGACAATCGTTATCTCGAGGATCTGTATGGTATGCGATCTTAGCACTCCGAAATCGCGCTAAGGATGGATAAGTGCATCACCGCGGCGGCGGACTGAACGTCATATGGCTAGGGGGAAGGTATGGTGTTGACACAGTCTCTCGGACGCCTTCTTCTCTCGTCTTGATTTCTCTCTCGTCTTGGATGAGTGTGCAGCATGTACAACATGTCGCTCGAACGCAGTCTGATGGAATGCTGCCAGGGATTCCGTACGCACGGCGTGTGCGGGAGTGTTGAATTGATGCTAGCAACCCTGTTTGTTTGTTGTTTTCTGGTTAGTTCTATGGTTTTGTTGCGCAGGCAGGAAGGACAGGAAGGGGAAATTATGGGGGTGGTTGGGGCCGAAAGGGGATGAAGAGGATATATGAGGCGTCATAAAAAGTAACTGTGCGGGAAGCGCAAAGTGAAGCAGATACATACATTGACATCCACAGAGTAGAGCCATCGCGGTACAAGACGCATTACATGTTTCATAGCCAAGTAGGTTCGTAGGATCTTTTCGGGCTGACTTTCTGTTTAGTCGGTACTGTGTTCGGCCATACAAGATACATGGACAAAAGAGTCCTAAGCAGCAGGTGCCTATATCCGAGCAGTCGCAAAGCCCATAGTTCCATGTATCGCCTTTTAATCGTTGAGTTGGATGCGGCACTTGGCCAGGGAAATGGCTCAAATCATAAGTGTCCGGTATCGTAATTGGGGTCATGGGATAAGCAGGCTTGATGGATATATATCTGGATTGGGCGAAAGAAGTATGTGATTCGAGTGGATTGGTGTCGGGAACGATGGCCATATCCTTTTCCCGTCGTCTTTGTTCCTGAGCGGTTGCAAGGGGCTGGTTTGCGAACTGGTCGTGAGACGGTAAGACGGCGATGCTGGGAGGTGCCTGAGGAAACGACGCAACTTTCGAGTCCCCGAGGTGGACAATTGTTGGATGTTCTGGGTTACTATCCGCGTATGGAGCAAATTGTGCCGGGTGCTCAGATAATGGAGGAGCTGTTTGCGTTTGAGCGTGTAGGGAGGAGGATTTCTCGGGAACATCGTGATGCATAATCGTCGGCATATTCGACGATGAGCGGGTATGAGCGTGGTGATCGAGCGGCGGCGGCGGAGGCTGGTCCGCCGCATTCACAGGCAACGAGGGATGTCTCTGTTGCTGGTCTTGTGGGGGAAATGTCGGCGCATGGAACTCAGCTGGAGTGTTCAGGTACGAATACCGGTTGCGGGCGTTCGGAGGCTCATAATCATTATTATCCGCAATAAGAACCTGTACTTGCGGCCTCATGTTGTGCGGCGCTGTTTTGTCCAGCAGAAACAACAACAATAACAATCACGACACAAAAGAACAAGGATATGTTCACCAGCTACATCGGGAAGTAGGGGCCTCCGTGGTATTTGCTGAACTTTGCTATTTCACTAGCGGTACCCCAGGAAATATACATGCATTCAGCTACGATAGTCCTGGACGAGGTCAGCCTCTGGTGGTTGCAAGGGGCACCGTCAGCGCTTCGTGATAACAGAGGTGGAACGGCGGTTATATACATACCCAAAATTTCGATATCCGCGATCCTGTGGCAATTGCGAATGATGGAAAGGCTGATCAAGCGCTGGAACAGAAAATAAAACAGAAGCAGCAGAAGCTCGAACAAACCGCCACGGCCTCGAAAATGATGGTGGTTGCTAGCTAGCTCTCTCCTGCGTCTGGATCAACCGCCTAACAAGGATCGGGATCAACAGCTTTCGACAGAAAAACGAGGCTATGTCTGTCAGATCGGTTTGGTTCTGATGGGGGCTGAGTTAAAAATAACAACAGTGCACAGTGCGCAGGAAGCGAAAACACAAGGGAAAACACGAGGAAACACAAAGCACACAGTATCAAAATCGAATAATGGCCGGGTTGGGGCGCTTTTGAAAGGTTAAAACAAAAGAATAAAAACCTCGAGAAGCAGAATGCGCGGAGAGTCCGGCTTCAATTTATCATTATCTATCTCTCTTCTCCGCTCCGTGCTCCTTGTCAAGAAACTTGCACCAATGGTTTATTATTGGCCTGGGGCATTCTGTACAAGGCGAGGCTTTGTCGGGGAATGGACGGCTTCTCCTCGCCCAGCCACCCCTGGACCCATCGCATCGCTGCAGAGGAGCAAGCACCCCCGGCTTGGACATCCGTGAGCGAGCCATTTGACGAATCGCCGCCTGCAAGCCATCTGTTGGTGCTGTAGGGTGGCCACATCAGTCACATCAAAAACGGTGACGGCTCAGCCAGTTAGGCGCCCTGGTTGGTTCTCCTGGTCCTTGCAGTTTGGTACGCCCAGCAAGGATACGACGAAGTTCCTGTGCCTCATATATTGGAGGAGCGTTGTGCGAAAGCATTTGAACAAATACATTATGTGGCTCGTAAGCTAATATCCAGGCCAGGATAAATGCAAGATGCGGAGTGGTAAATATGCCGTGGCCGCATGAAAACTCCATCAGCAGAGCCTGAAATCCACCGAACACAATTGGACTACTTCCTTAGAATGCGACTGACTCGTCTTAAGGAAATAAAATTATTTAATTCTCCGTCGCTGTTCGGTTTTCAATCACCCTCTTCCATCTGGAGCCTCGAATTGTCGCTTATTTATTCAAGTTGTAATGTCTTTTGCTGCTGGTACTAATGCGCCCAAAGGCCTGTAGGGGCGCCTTCAATAGGTATCCTTCAAAGAATTAAAATTGATTCCTGTTAACCGCCTGCCAAGCGACGAACATTCGGTTTATCACCATCAAAGAACCATGGGGCCGCGCGAATGGTGAAATATCGCGCATATTCCCGATATAAACAGAAGAATCTCCGAGACATGGCCCCCTGACCTTCCGCCAGCAACGACGAGGGGAGCCGTGGTGTTTCTTCTCACATATCTCGGGTAAACCGTCCTCCGCCCGGCCTTTTCAAAGGAAATCAGTAGCCCTATTTAGAGACCGGATTTAACAAGGGTGGTGTTGTAAACCTAAGTTTGTCAGGATGACGAGAGCTAGGGGCAGAGATGCTCTCCCTCCAGAGAGGAAACGGAACAACGTCAAGGGGCCATGCGATCCCCGTTGGGCGACGATTCGACGATGGGCGCGCGTGCGCTTTTAGAGGGTTTTTTGGTGAAGAAGTCAGAACTATTTATAGTTAACTAACCCAAAACTAACGTGGTTCTTTTACGCTTTATTTATTCAAAGCTTCATTTTTCCTGCGTATGATTACCCTGCCCACATCAACTTCCCGCCAATATTCCCGGCACGCGGGCGAGCGATCTTCGCATCACAGAGCCAAGTGCCCCCGGTTGAAAAATTCTTAAATCTTCGATATGATTTGATTTCAACCTTAAATCGCGACAGGGATGGTTATTTACCGTAAACCATCCTTCTTTCTAGTCGCAGTCCACAGCCCTAGAGACACTCAATCTTTCTTTCATATCTCGTCCACCGTGACACGATATCTATTGCTCTGCTCAATTGACCAGTAAATCACTTGACTCTAGGAATGAAATACATACAACCGAAGCAACATGGACCGCTTTGACGAAAGAAACAAGTTTTCAAATAATCAACCAACCTGCCAGCCAGCCATGCGAAGCGTCCCGCTTGCATTTTAAGGATTTGCTGCATTCTTCTCTTGGTTCTGAATGAAGTCCATGCATGCGTTCTGTGCTAAGAATAAACCATCATTACGCTTACCACCATCGTTTTTGCTACATGATTTTCCAGAGGCACATATCAGTCACCCATGATACTGCCGCCACAAGTCTGTCTCTGCTTATACCGTCTTCTCATACCAATCGGTGAATGTCTCTTACGGCTACGGCGCAGTCCAGCGCCCACAATGTCTAGCGATTGCTGGACAATTTGTACCTCAAATGGGTTTGGCATTCTCACCTCCAATGTGAAGGACGTATGCTCGATTTACGCGGTAGCGGCAATAGCGTACCAAATTGAAACGCGCTGCAGGTTCTCAATGTCATGCTGTCTAGATCAACAACGACACCGGCAAAAACAGACCCTGTGACAGAATAATTGATTTGAACAGAGCCTGATGATGGTTATTGGTCGCCCGATTCTAGAGGGACTATGTTCAAATGGCGACTTTGGGCTGGAGACGATGGAAAGATTATTCACCGAATATCCCGATGAACTGTAAGTTGAACGGGTATTTCAAACCTGTCCACAAGCCATCTCCTCTGATCCATATCTCTACTGTTCGGAGTGTTTTAAACTATTCAACGGTACGTGGTTAGTTCCCTAATTCCATGGCTTGAGCGTTCGTGTTACCTTCCTTTGGGAAACATATCCCAGTCGTCCTGCTGAGATTTTTTTGGCGATACAGTCACTAGCTACTGAAAAAATGATACCCCAAATCCGAATCAACAATGCAGGTGTGCTTCAAGTATGAAGTGATAAGAGAGCGTTCAGGGTGAAGAAGTTGATTTCTATTTAAAAGCACGGAGTGGAAAGCAGACACCAGTTGGACCAAAAAATCACGACAGTAAACAGTTCATTACATGCGTATCCTCATTTCCTGTTCATTTCATGTATATTGTTGTATCTCTCAACGGCTAGAAGAGGCGCGAAACCGAAAAACGAAATCGGGTGACGGAAAGACCACCAAGCCTTCATGAAGCCCAATCTTTTTTCATCTCGTTCCAGCAGGTGGTCAATCAACTCACCCCCTACCTCCCCCCAACAAAAGAAACAATGGCGACGCATCTCAATCAAAAGGTAGCCAAGCAAATTCAGCCTACCCTACCCATCATTGGCCAACGATCTAATCAATAGCACAAACTCCTTCTCTACCCAGTCCACATACGACTTCCATGCACGGTGATCCCCAGATGTCTCCGCGGTCGGGAACGCCTTCTGCAACTCCCGCGTAATCTTCAATACCCCCAACGAAGCCCCCTGCGCCTTCTCAAGTTCCTGCTTAACTGCGTTTTCCTTAGGTTTAGTTGAGAGGACCTTGCGCAATGGTACACTGAGGTCCTCAAGGCGGGCGCGAGTCTCATCCGGTGCGAGCGTAATTAGTTTAGAGATCATCAGATTGGATATGGTGCGGATGTCCTGCTCGTCTCCGATGCCGGCGATGATTCGGTCGAAGATTTCGGAGATGTTCATGGTGCTGAAGGCTACTTCTAGACATGCGTAGAGCGTTTCGTAGGCGCTCTGTTCGTGGTTTGGAGTTGTTAGCAGGTTAAGTTGGAATATAAAGTAATTTTTGTTTCTGGGTGATTCCGCTCACCTTTCGAACTTCCAGACCATCATCCACCCTATGTCTAAATGGGCCCATTTGAACTTCCCTGACAAGTGCAGGGTTGGTTAAGGTATCGTTGATAACAGCGGGTAAGATTTTGTTGAGATGTGGGACGATGAGGTTAGTCTTATTGTGGATGGCGGAATTTACAGTAGTTAGGGCTAGACGATGATTCCCTAGATCCGTATCGTTCAGCATGGAGACCAACACTGGAATGATCAGTGGGCGCAGGACGTCGTTGTAGGCATCGCTAGAGTCGGCAAGCGTGTACCGGAAAGCAGATATGACTGTGCCTCTAATTGCAGGGTTTTCATTTGAAAGGTATTCCTAAGAAGGGCAACTGGTTAGTGACAACCGCGGGCATCAACTGTGTTCTGCTGGTTGCTTTACCTGAAGTAAGGGGATATAGGATGTCGGTTCGATGAGAGCCAATCTTCCAATACACTCCGCGCCTACTGCGCGGTTATCTTCGTCATCAGAGGCCGTAAGAAGTCGTTGCCAAAGGCGTGTGGCAAACGGGGCGACGTCAGGCCGGACACTTTCAGGATGTTGTAGTATTTCCTTTAGAGAATGGAGAAGGAGATACTTTGATGACGTGGACTTCTCTAGGCCTTCCAGGATAACTGGGAGATATGATTTGATATTGCTCGCGCCAGCATTTCCAAGGGCGACGGCGGCAGAGAGTCGTACTTTGTCAGACTTGGAGTTGAAATTCGAGATAAAAGTTTCGGGGACTAAGGGACACGCAGATCCCATGCGAAGGCCAACTTCTCCCAAGACAGCGAGGGCAAGACATTTGCGTTGAGCGTCTTGCGCTGTTTGAAGTTCTGTCAGGAAGTCTTCCATTTTGACTCCAATCTTTGGGCCGCCATATACAAGTAGTGTTCCAATGGTTTTTCCAACAACAGCAGGGTCTCCATTGACACCGACATCCCGTAAAAACGCCTGCATAAGAGGAGTTCCCGCTCTTTGCTCCCCTATCACTCGAACTAAGAGCAAAAATGCCTTTAGAACCGTTCCCACCAAAGGTGCCTGCACAACTGAGCACAAAGCAGCCACGATTCTGCTGTTCATAAGTTGTTGCGCATTGCCAGGAATTGTTTTGCCGAGGATAATGAGAGTTGGGGTGAGAAAATGTAGGTCTTCAGTATTGAGAAGAGGTAGGAGAAAGCCGGTTAGTTCTTGTATTGTCTTTTGGCCGTAGAGGGCCCGGGTATGTGGGTTCATTGCAAGGCTTTTGAGCGCCTCTAAACAAGAGCCTCGGAGCGCGCGGTCGGATTTGCGAAGCTGGGTTCCAAGCTCCAATGTCACGTCACGGACCCAGGGAGATGTGACATCGTCGGGGCCACTAGCAAGCAAAGCAATATCATCGATGGCACGAGCTGTTGCAAGTCTTGTTGTTTCGTTTCGCAGGCGTTCGACTAGTAGTGACAACCCCGCAGCCCGCTGGACGGGAGTGATGAACTTGGACCCCTGTGCTCCGGAAGTGCGGCCTAGCAATACTCCAAGGACGTGGATCGCTCGCTGACGAACTTCTAAATCAGAGCTGTTGTCTGCAATTCTCTCAACGATGATGTCGAACAACTTCTCTAACTGCGGCCTAAGGTCATGTTCAGTGGCAGATACGCGGGGCGGTGTCAAGGCTTTCTCGATTTGTTCCACGGCTCCTAGAGCTTCACTTGCAACCCTGTAATTTTTGTCATTCGCAGCGCTAACGACTCCAGGGATTAGCGCAATGAGGAACGGCAGGAGAGCATTGGACGCATGGGTCTCCGAGATCGCAGCAATTAAACTAAGAGTTTCTATCTGCAAGCTGCTAGCACTGACGGATGATGTTCCGGAAGAGACAGAAAAGCCTCCTGATAAAGTAGAGGTCTTCAAGGCGTCTGCGATTGGGTCTTCAATCTGCTGTAGGAAATCGGCAAGCCCACCGTACCGAACAAGGGCAAGACTTTTCAATAGCGAAATGGCGGCCTGCTTCAATGGGATTGACGCCCGTTTCCATAGCTTGACAATATTCTGGATGATACTAGGAGTCAACTTTGCAATTTCTGCCTGAGGGCCCGAATTTGGCGTCGAGGGAATAGTAATTGGTGAACTCATCGCCGATGAAGATGCGACTTCCGACTCCAAATCAAACAGGTTGGCATCGCTGTCCTGTCTTCTTCTCTTTCTAGATGTTTTTCCCTTTCCAAACGCATCGGAAAAGAGTATGTCAGGATTGATCGCGGCTGAGATCTCGCCTGTTTTCCTGACAAGGCAAGTCATGCTAGCAACAACTTCCAGTTTGACTGATTCCTCTCTTTCCCGAGTGAACCTCGCGAGGAGAGCCGGTGCGATTCGTTGATATATAGGGCCGCCCTCTAGGACCTTCACACTATTTGCCTGAGTTGCGATGATTGTGTATAACACCTTGGCGGCGCATCGACGGACCTTCCAGCTCATATCATCTATGTCACTGTATCCCTCTTCCTCTTCAAAGTCATCAAACGCATCATTGTCGTCATCGGGCTCCTCAGTTGCTCCATCATCACTACCCTCATCTTGCGTCCCGCCCATTTCCTCGTCTTCAACTTCAGCTACATTGGGGTCATACTTGAGGTACCGCAAGGCCGCGTCTATGGCATCGTCAATATACGGCTGCATTTCATTGCTACAAGATCCAAGTAAAGCTTCCAATGTCACTAGGGCCGTTTCGCGTAATTCATCTTCTTCCGGGTCGTGTTCTCCTGTATCCGACTCATCGTCTCGCGTTTCATTCAGTTCTCGTTCGCTGACAGCTGAGAGCACAAATGGGGCCAATGTCTTCAAATAAGGGCCGAATTTGGCAGGGATTGATCTAGCCAACGCTGCTATTGCCCCTATGAGATGTCGACGGTGGATGGATGTGAGGTGTGATAATCGAAAGCTTTCTATCAGCGTTGAAACGAACTTGCTAAGCTGCGCATCGGAGAAGTGTGCCAAGAGGCCTGAGATGGCCGTCAACGCCCGTTTTATTACTACCGTTCCCGCGTTATCATTTTCAACAATAGCCATCACTGTCTCCTCCAGAGACATTAGCTCTCTCTCGTTGAGCATCGGGCCAAAATTCTTTACAACTTCGATCAACACGTCGAGAGCCTCGCTGCTGTATCCCTTTTCAGGATCATTTGTCAGCATTCCCTTCACCGTAGATTGTCCATCAGCTGCCACGGTTTCTTCCACAAGCCTTGGAATCAAAACCTTGGATACCGCCATGTATCCCGCCTGGGATTCTTGAGAAGGAGGGGCGCCAGGATCCGGGCGAGGCAAAGCTGCCAGGATAATTCTAAGTGCGGTATTAGGTACGGAGGTATCAATGGTCTGAGAGGCCGTCAAGTAGGTGAGTTTGTCGATTAACGGGGTTACTATTTCAGGAGGAAGGCGAGTAACAAGTGGTTTTAGACTGCGTAAAGAGGTGGAAAGAAGAGAGTCATTTTAGTCACCAAAGCTGCACTCCAAAAAAGAAAAAGCATGTAAGGCGCTTTTATTATTTCTTCTTGGCTTCCTCTCTAGTTCTAGTAGACATACCATTTCAATGCCTGGTTTTGCACCTCGCCATGTTGATCCTCCAGGGCTTTCAGAAGACCTTCCACTAGCCTTGAACATGAATGGACATCTTGAGACAGGTAGGCGGAGTTGGCTTGTTCGATGGTGGTCAACAAGTCGTTGAGGGACATGTAGCGAATATCCGGATCAGGATCGGTCAGCTTTCCCAGCAGAGAGTTCAAACTCTGCTGGATAGCTGGTCTATCATATGCCATGGTGTTCTGTTCCCTACGGTAAGGGGAGGGGTGGGGTAATCAATCACCCTGTTCGTCCGCCGGATTGACTTGCGTAGTAGATGCTTTCAGTGAAGAAATGTGTTAATATCCTCACAGTACGGTCGCCTGGGTACCAAGACCGATCTGGATCCAAAATTGGAGCGGGAGATGCACAGATTGAAAGCTGTGTTGCGTCGTGTGGAGGCAACGAGGGTCACCAAGTTAGCTCTAGAGCTATATGCCAATCCACATAATGTCAGGCAGCAAAGTGGGGGAAAGGAACCGGGAGAGCAAGGTCACCAGACGCTACTGACCAGGCCAGAAAATCAGCAAGAGAACCGCGAGAAGGACCGTACGCAAAGGAAAGCCTTCTTCCTCTTACGTGTTGGAGTTGTAATATGTTGGTATGGGGAGTCGGTTAGATGCATGTAGATCCGCTGCGGGGACTTAGGACAAGCGGCTGGGGGAAGTAATATACAGAAGTAACACGCCTAGAACTGGTGGGTGGTGGACGGTTTAATTAACTAGACGGCGGTTAATTTTTATTATCCAGTTTCTACTTTTTCTATCTCGTACTCTACCTTATTATCCAAAATAGCAACGTCTTACCGACGAATTCTCTGGTTTCTTCAATCGCTCCAAGCCTCCCTCGCTCACAAGTAACCTGGGAATACCTCTCTAATCACGTGTTCTTCTCTCGGAACGTCAGAATCGCCAAGACTTGCCAAACCGGGAACTTTCCACCTCCAGCCGCTTCCATTTCTCGCTCCGTCTGTCTTGCTCGAATCAAGCCCGCAAGAAACGTCCCAATTGCACCCCAATTATATACCCAATTGCATCTCAATCGCAGTCCAACGACTCCAGCAATATCTCTCCTCCAATTGCCCATCATGGTTCTCCCTCGCTCCACCTTCTTCCGCACACTTTTCACTGCCCAGCAGTCGACGAGAATAGCCGGGTCCCGCGCTTCGTCCCGGGTTTGGCAACAGGCCACAAGAAGATATGCGTCTGGCGGTGGTGAATCTAAGAAAAGCAGCGACTTGCCATGGTATGTCCTCTATGTATATCTTCTATAATCGAATGGGTCTGCTTGCTTTTTGGCCATTCAACCTGGAAAAAAAGATTAAAAAATTAAAAAGCTCTTGGATCTAGTCTCTGCTCTCATATACACACTGCATCTATCTCGCCAGTAAACAGAAACGCTAACCATGTGCCGCGCGGGGTCACTACCATTATTTTAGGATAATTGGCTCCGTCGGAATCACAGTGCCCGCCACCTACTACCTCCTCGCTGACACCCCAAAGGAGTCTGCCCACGCTGAAATACATGTGCCCACTCACAAGGACCCTGAAGAGCCCCATGTATCAGAAAAACAGGCTACAAAGGAAGCTGAAGAAGAGGAAGAAAAGGGCATGACTGAGCCAGAACGCGGGGCTTCTCCTTCGCAAAGGGGATCGAATCAATCCGTGCGCGGCAGCGAGGAGGAGCCTGAGGAACCTTCGGAGAAATCCACTGCTTCCGAGTCCGTGAAGGATGCTGAGCGGGGCGAGTCTGCGTCGTCTGCTCCTGCGGAGAAGATTGAATCTGCTGAGAAGAAAGAAGTGCGTTGAGTGTTAAATCTTATTTTCTATGTTACAGTTTCAATACGCAATTTCAATATATGTACAGTCTGTACAAATATATAGAAA
>JAFEJD010001625.1:0-20414 GCA_018296065.1 Blastomyces percursus | reverse complement strand
CGGACGGTTGGAGGGCGGAGGGTCTGCACAATAACCTCCCCATCCTGGTTCGTACGGTTCCGGCTGCGCTGGTTTGGCTTGTACTCACGGCCAAGCACACACGTACGGAGGAAGAAGACAAGCTTCTCCTCTGTCACCAGCTCTCCATCCTGAAAACCATTCTCATGGCAGAACATCTGCAGCTGAATGTCAGCATTGGTTGATTGTACGAGCAAGTCTGGTCTACCTTCCACTCCTCCTGACGTCTGTCATACTGTGCCACAGTGTTCTTCGGACGAGCCTCACGAGCTTCCTCCATGGCCATCTGTACGTGGCCTCGGAGCTCCTGATTCAGCAGCTCCTGCTGCTCGCTGGCTGCTGCAGCCACTGCCGTACGAGAGAGACAGGGCTTTGAAGACATGGTAAAAAAGATAAAGATATAATATATGTATTGATTTATAAATAGCAACAAGGACAGCTTGCACAGGGTATAATAGTTGAAGAAATTATATTTAAACCCTTGCAGCGCTGACGTACGGGCAGTGTATATGAGGGGAAAAAGGCTTAGTAATCACCCAGGTCCATGGCGGATACATGGGGGCTTGGCAGTAACCCAGTACTACCTACCATAGTATGTAGGCAACCCGGGTTATCCCCAGCAAAGAACCCCCCATATATCCACTAACCTAGTTAACTATGGTGGAAGGATTACGTAAGCAGACCTAGCCGTCTGACAGGATCATATGCTTCCACAATGGTTGTATTGGTATTTTTCTTTTTCTAAATAGATGACATCTATGAAAAAGCTAATAGAAAAGTCAGTTCCTCGTCAAACATAGGACTCCAAGCCGCAATTTATTTTCATTCTAATTTTCTCCCGTCCCAAAAAAACGCCAGACCCACACCTCTTTTCTCTCAAAAACAAGCATGAAAAAGTGTCATCATATCATTAGCGTTATAATATGGGTATCCTCTCTTTATCCTTGATTGCATATTTCGCTTTCCGTCTGTCCCATTGGCGATGCCGTAAGCGCCCAGTGGGTGGAGAGCCGGGCATATACCTATGGGAAAGTGGCGTTCAGGGCGGATGGTTGAATGGCAATCGACTCGTCCGGAGATGCAGCGTCGGTAGACGAGCAGGACGGGATAGGACGCGGGGAGAAACGAGTGGGTTTTTGAGTATATGATTAGGCTGAATACTCCATAAAGGCAGTAGTAATTGGTGAAGGATCCGTTCGCTTTCCCATTTTTATCAGACTATGATTATGACCCAGAGAATTGGTATTAGTTATAATACGTTGGATATAAGGAATGCGCATGCCACATCTGTCAACTGCACCACAGCCCACTCAAACAAACCACAATCAAGAACGGAATCGAGGCCGGAGCCCAAAGATGATGTAAAATGAATTCACATACCAAGATGGCTAGGCAACAAGAAATTCGGAATCCCCTCTTTAATCCGATACTCGTGCCCGCAGTTGCCACACAATAGCTTGCCCTCCATTACATGTGTTTCGAGCAGGAAGCGGTGCAATTCTTGCAATAGCTCGTCCGTTACGGCGTCACCTTCGGGCTTTGTGGAGGTTATGGAAGTGAAGCCAAGCTGTTATACAAGATATATACATGTAATGGTAAGCTGGGTGTTGTCACTTGCTTGCGCTTTCAAAGTTCTTTCGAAGGAGATGGGGAGAGCCTCGGTGAAGCTGGGTAGTATTATGGATGGATATAGGTGAAAAAAAGAGAAAAGCAAAACGTACCTCACCCGCTGTCACCACCAATGCCTCCCAGTCTATGCGCGGTAGGATATTCCGTAGGAAATCTGCCTGGAACTCTGTCTCTTGCTGCTCGAGTTCTGCGTCGGAGAAATGCAGGGGAAAAGAGGCCGGCGAGGCCTTGCACGCCTTGACGGCGCAAGTCAGGAAGTTTGCCGTCAGGATTTTCATAGTGTTGGTTTCCGTCTCCGTGATTTGTTCTAGCAGGGGCCGGCCGGTGAATCTGGAATTGTGCCGATGGTGTATAATTTCGAGTGCTCAATCAGGTACTCAGGTTGCGGTCACTTATGGAGTGGAGAAGAGAGGAAAAAAAAAAAGGCCAAGCCTCTTATCGCTTATCGAGAGAATTTGCCCAGCGCAATAATGTATAGTTATATAGTATATATATAGACTTATCCAATTCAACAAGCACCAGCGCGCACAGATCAGATGGGCAAACTACTAGTTATGGTTAAGAGGAGAAGTGAAATTAAACAGGATAGTTAGTGTTTATCCCAAGGCAGATTAATATGTGTAGAGAAATATGGTGATTAATTAATACATGTTCAAACGTCAAAAACCCCCACAACGTCCATTCCCGCTCGGTAATAAACCACTTGGTGAAGGAACATACGAGCAGAAGAAAGAACAAAAAGAAATAAATCAAGCAGTATAATCATTCGTGGATAAAGAAAAAAAAAAAATCAAACTAGCCGGGATATCCATATCAAAGCATAGCAATAGCATTAGCATTAAAAAATCACTTAATGCGCACATCAATTGCATCGAGGTCCGCCATATCATTATCGCTGACCATCGAGTCTGGATGAAGCTGGTCACCGTCAAATAACAACTGGACCGTACGATGGGAAGGTATATCCCGTTTCTCCCGGAAACTCCTGATTATCGACGAGATATGCGTTTTGTGGCGCACTCTTATCTTTAGATCCTCGACACCAGGACATTTAAGGATGATGAGGAAAACGTTCTGCTTTTCTTGAGTTTCTCGACCCGTCTCATTCCCTTCCTCGTCATCGTTGTCGTCGTCAGCTTCGTCCTCACCACTGCCGCCGGACTCACCTTGCGATGCCTTCATCGCCTGCCGTTTCCGTTCTTCAAAAAGCTTTTCCGTGACGGCTTCCATGTGCACTTCGAGCAAGTCACTATCCCGACCATCGTCATCGCTATCGTTATAATAATCCCTTATGGGCAGTGGTTGTAGGAGCCCCCTTTCCTTATCCTCCAGCACTCCCAGGCTCTTGCAGGTCGTCACGTCGAATAATCGTCTACCCTTCCAGGTCAGGAATACGGAGGCCATCAAGTTATCGTCGAAGCCTTGCCGGCTGCACCAGGCCCGACGCACATCGCGGAGATCTTGGTTCAGTCGCCGCTGGACGATGAGTGGGTTTGTGTTGGGCAGGTCTGAGGTTATGAGGATTCTCACGATGGGTTCTACAGGCTGGCTTTGTCTGTCTGGCGTGTTGCTGGTGGATTTCGTTGCGTGGTTGATGATATTAGGAGACTGAGTTGTTCGGGCGCCTGCTGTTGCAGGATCAGGTCCAGTGTTGCCGGCTGAGGCTGCGCGTTGTAGTCGCGCTCTCTCTCTGGCTTTGCGCGCTAGCTCAGCGTACTCTTCTTCTGCGTATAGGTCGTCATCGTCATCCTCCTCGTCGTCGAGATCATGCTTTGGCGCTTGTTTACTATGTGGTTGAGTGGCTTGCACACCTTGCGACTTCGGCCGTAAAGAACCCGTATCTGAGTCTGAATCCAGTTCTACCACTGTTGCGGGGGGAGGTAGTTCATTATTCACCTTCGTAGGAGGATTCTTGACTTGTGTATGCGACATAGTCACCGCCGGTGCTTGTTGCATTCGTTGCACTGAATACAACTTCTCCTTGACATCTGCTTGATCTTCCTTGCGCTTCTCACATCCCTCAGAATCCCGACAGGGGCACTTGGTTGATGGTACGCTTTCCTCGCGAGAAACCCGCGGCCGTTTCGATCCTCTTGACTCTAGTGACGACTGTGGCTCTTGCAACCTGTCGTCCTGCAAATGGTTGCTAGCTTCCTCATTCTTTTCATCATCCTCACTCCCCTCATCTAGCTTTCTGGAGATAATATCTGTGTAAACTTGCTCCGACCGCCTGTAGAATTCAGTCGACTGGCCTGGAGTACTATCCGTTTTCGCCCAGTCTGGCTTCTTGAAGAAAGATCGCATATCTACAGCGTCTGCGGCTTTCCGTCCATGCGAGTACTCCGTTGGTAGAGCTGTTGGTGGACACAAGAGTTAAATAGTAGTGCTTCAGACGTGGGGGAGGATGCTATAGCTAGGAATACAATATTCTCACTGAGCCATATCGCAAGTGGACCTTATACTGAGATAATATTTGCGGGCGTGGTATTTGGAACAAATATTTCTTAACAGGGGACGAAAGACTGTATAAATAAGTATAACTAACTAAATATTTATTCTTTAAATAATATTAATTGTCCGGATGCAGAACGTCAACTCGGCCGCCAAGAGAAGAGCAAAAGAGGAACAAAAGAAACAGAAGAAACAGGAAACGTTCCTTTTCACTACATCGACACGACACGATAAATAACAAATGAAACACTGCTCAACTCAACTCTTCCTTCTATAGTCTCGTATACCGCTGCGCTATTCAGCTATTTAGCTTCCAAACAGACATATACAGTTGTATATACATTATAAATATCTCCCGCCATGGAAAACGGCTCCGCGTCCGAGGGCAAAGATCCCTCCGCATTCCTCGGCGAAATCACCGGCGCCCCCGTCACAGTCAAGCTGAATTCCGGTGTGGTATACAAAGGTGAGATCGCTTGATCCTATTTCATATTTTCTCCTTATCGCACAGTCTATCTAACTATGTGTGTTATGATTTAGGAGAACTACAGTCCGTCGACGGGTATATGAATATCGCGCTGGAGACGACTGAGGAATACGTCAATGGAAAACTAAGACGGAGTTATGGTGATGCTTTTGTGAGAGGGAATAATGGTATGGAGGCCTTTTCTTTTCCTTTTACCGTTTATTTGGCATTGTGATGTTTTTAATGTGCTTTCTTTTGCTAATTATTTTCTGCGTGGGTTAAATAAATAGTCCTGTATATCTCCGCCGATTCATAGGTCCTATATTCCTTCTCTGCTCCATATAAGAGAATAATACATTTACATAAAGAATCCAACTGGTCTTCTCTTTCCCTTCCGTTCATCCTTGACGTTACGCATAGTTCGGTTTTGGTTGTATACTGAAAATAGCTGCCAGTGTTGTTGGACCGGGGAAATAAGGTCTGCGGATACCGGCGCAAGTCGGGAGTATATGGCTTCTTCGAATAAATATCTGGAGACAAAGGTTACTGCTATTGATCCTGGTATATTGCGTGCAGATGAGGGATGCAAAAATCTATCTTTTTTTTTCTAAATACCTGCGTAGCTGCTAAGCCCGCGAACCGAACCGGGGAGTCAAGGACAGCAGGCGACACCTCCTCATCGATAATGAGTGAATTGCTTTTCGATATTTATCTTTTAGTGAACTGCAAACCTCCGACCCAGATTAATGGCCCTATCCCATTTGCATAGTTAAACCTTTCCTATATTCCACAAATTGCATTCGCATTGCCCCTACCGGCCAATTGAGCAGTTTGGACGTTCCCTGCTTGATCCCTTCATTCCAACCATCTTCCACAGGCTCTTCGCGACAGCCAGAGTGGGTGGACTCAGGCTTTTTGTCATCATCTATTGATTTACTTTAATCGGCATTCAGAAGCAGGAGGTACATACCATACCCATATATACTGCTTCATAGACTTCAACACGTAGAATGAGTTAGCCCTTTGCGAAGGTGGAGTTTAGAAGGACAAGCAAATCTGTAATGCATTAAAATATGATTAATCATACTCGTTAAATTGTGCCCATCTGGTTTGCGTTACTGTTTGTAGGCAGTCCGGCATAAAATATGTGGCGGGACATCTGGAGGGGGGCAAAAGTTCTCTTTATTTAAATACATGTACATCTCGCCAAACCCCCACCATCCGATTTTCAACCCCTTATACCAGTCCTCTCACTATTTTTGATCATAAGCTACCCTTTATATACCTACCTCTAGCCCTTTCGATAGTAAAGAAGAGAAAAGAAGTGAAAATAAAAAACAGGGCGAAAAAAACACAAAAAACCCCGATCATGACCCTCGCCGCGATTACCTACTCCTGCGGCTCGCTCAGCATTCTCAACCAGCTCCTCCTCCCCCATCAAACCACCTATGATCCCCTCCACTCCGCCCGCGATGCCTGGCATGCCATCCATGAAATGCGCGTCCGTGGTGCTCCGGCCATTGCCATCGTTGCCGCCTTATCACTCGCCGTGGAGCTAGATGCGTTGGCGGCCAATAATAAGCTCTCCGCGGAACCCAAAGAGGTTGAGGTGTTTATTCGAGAGAAATTGGAGTATCTGGTCAGTAGTCGGCCGACGGCGGTGAATTTAGCGGAGGCGGCGGGGAGGTTAGGGGGAGTTGTTAGTGCTAAGGCGGAGGTGTGCGGGGTTGACGGGAGGGAGGTGGCGGAGGCGTATATTGCGGCTGCCCAGAGGATGTTGGAGGATGATGTAAAGGATAATAGGGCCATTGGGGAGTTTGGGGCCAGATGGGTGCTGGAAAATGCGGTGGCTACGGGGTCGGAGAAGGGGAAGGTTGCGGTGCTGACCCATTGCAATACTGGGTATGTCTGTCACGCGAAGGAAAATATTTTATTTGTTTCTACCAGTTACGAATGCAATGCTAATATAAAATATTTCTATCATACAGCTCCCTTGCTACAGCCGGCTACGGCACAGCGCTCGGCGTCATCCGCTCCCTGCACGCCACCGGCTCCCTTGAGCGTGCCTACTGCACAGAAACCCGCCCGTACAACCAAGGCTCTCGCCTCACTGCCTACGAGCTCGTCCACGACAAAATCCCCGCTACTCTCATCACAGATAACATGGCTGCGACCCTCCTCGCGCGCAAAAAAGGCTCAGGAGCAAGTGTGGGCGTAAGCGCCATCATCGTCGGCGCAGACCGCGTGGCCGCCAACGGCGACACGGCCAACAAGATCGGGACGTACGGCTTGGCTGTCCTGGCGAAATATCACGGCATCAAGTTCCTCGTTGCAGCGCCGCGGACGACTATCGATATGAATACGAAGACCGGTGCGGATATTGTTATTGAGGAACGGCCCAAGCAGGAGGTCACGCGGGTTCGCGGGCCGCGGGTTGGAGAGGAGGTGGATGGACTTGGGGCTATGGAGACCATCACCATCGCGGCTAACGGGATTGATGTGTGGAATCCGGCGTTTGATGTAACGCCTGCGATGCTTATTGATGGTATCATCACGGAGGTTGGTGTTGTGGAGAAGGATGAGAGCGGGGAATTTCATCTGGCGCGGATTTTTGGGTGAGGGCGATGTCATTCATTGCCCGGCGTGTTATTTTCGTTGTTGTTCATGTTATCTCCAGCATTTGTCCGATTTTCGGGTTTCGAGTCTGTACTCGACGCGTCACGGGTGCCATCTGAATTTGCGGGCTGTTTGATGGCAGCCAGGAGACTTTCTATTTTCTCCTCTAGACTGGCGAGATGGTTCTCAAGGGCTGAGGCTGTTCTTTCACCACTGTATACCCATAGATATGCATTAGTTTAAATTCTAAATATTTTTTTTAGCTGGCCATCAAGGCGGGCGGTTCGTCAATCGAAGCGTCGTCTCTGGAGAGGGTTGTACGGACTCTGCGATATCTTTGAATGCCTGTCAAGCCGTGAGAAAGTGATATGGATGGATGGGATGGAAGAGATACCAAGCAGGCAAACCTGGGGCTAATAATTACCTGAGCCAAATGGGACTCTGGGGACTGATCCCTACCAGTAGCGGTATTCTCGTTTGTCGGCATGGTGAAGGGTACACACATATGTACAGGATGGTTTGTTATTGATGCTGTTGATGATGCCGTTGATTATTTCCTGAAGCGGAACACAGATGAGCTCCGGAATCACATGATGCGTAATAATACCGTAATTATGTAACATCGTCTTGCATCGTTAATCGCCAAGACATTTCCCCATTAGGCAATTCCAACAGCACTGCCAAGTTGTTTTTGTCTGTTCGTTGTACGGACGGAGTATACAAAACGAAAATCAATTTATCTATCAATTTATCAATTTATTTTTGTTTTATACTATACGTTTCAAAGATAGAATCACACAGGTCATCCCAAGACGCATTCTAGTCTCTCTGTGCAAGACAGTCAATTAAAATCCGTATTCTCATCTACTAGCTGTGGTCCATCACAGCAACGGCTGTTCGTTCACCTCTGCCCTTGATCTCCCAGCGCGCGGGAGGCCAGCTGGCCGTTCACTATCGCAACGTGGTTTATATACATAACTTCAATCTCGACAACCCACCCTCCGCTTCCAACCCGCATATGACTCTTGACCCATTCGCTATTTAGCCTTCGCGGTATCCCATCGTGCTACAAAAAATAGAAAAAATTACATATTCTCCTTTGCTCGTATCGTCACCGGCAAACCAAGCGAGGAGAAGCTCCCTGTAACACTCTCACAATGGTATGCGACAACGTGCCCCTTATTCTACGACCTCTCTAATAAAATAGTAATTGACAATGATATTTATATATAGGTACAGACCCCGCAACAACGTCGCGCAAATGAGCGCTTCGCCAAACTCGAGGCTGCAAAGCGCGGTAAGCCGGAGGCCGTTGTCAAGTCGAAGCCGAAACCGAAGTCGCCCGTGCCTGTTGGTTGGGTTGGTACGTGTGTTTCCCTTACTTACATGTATGGTTTGATTAGGGAATGATTTCTGACCCATATTCGTAATAGTCGTCCTCGCCTTCGTCGTGTGCGGCGGGATGCTTTTTGAGCTCGCGAGAGTGGTGCCAGAGATCTGGGCGGCGATTTCGGCCTTTGTAACAAAGTGGACGAGTTAAGGGTGAATGGAAACGATCGAAAATATCTATTCTTAAGGATTTGCGCTTGAATTCGTATGAATTCGTACCTCTCTCATCTGTATGTGGATCGCCTCGCCTCACCTCGGCTCTATCCACACCCAAACTCCCTCCGACTCCGGTGGCGTAGTTTGTCTAAACGAGGCGCTCTCCCTCTCTCCCGTTACCGAATACCAGTCGCGGCGTAGATTGCATTGCGCGCAGCGCGTCATCCCCTAATTTGCTAATACCCTCCATGGATTCCCTCCCGTATGGATCTTGCGTATCTTCCTTTGTCCGTGGCTTGCTACAAGTTTCTACGGTTTAGAGTTCTATGTTATTTCTTGTATTATATACCAAAAACCTCACTTGGGCGCCTGCATCGTTACTCCTTGACTAATTCTTTGTTCTATTTAGTTGACATGTAGGGAAGGGCGTTGCATTATTTTTTGACATGTACCTGTGTTATTAGCTAATTTTTCTGTATTTGTCCAATTATCTGTCAATTGTTTGTCTACCTGCGTAAATATTTCTGTATCTATATGTGTCGGCGCGGGAATGGAGAGTCCTGTTTATAAGCTTTAAGTGTTATTGACCATGGCCTCCAGTAATGGGCTGTGACATTGACTAGCGCAACAATCGTTTACTCTCAGTGACGGGCGGAATGCTTGAGTCTTGAATATCATATATGTCATTTAAATTATGCATCCGCATGGACCTCCTATATACCTAAGGTACCCCAACCCGTATCTTTATAGATATGCAAACACTAAGCCTTCCAAAAGTGCAATAGAGATGATAACTAGGAACGTGTTCATGAAGGCTGAGCTTCAGGTGCATTAACACCAGCACCAGAGCTGGCAGCTGCATCATCTTTCTTTTTCTTAGAAGATGATGTAGTTTCCCTTTTCTTTTTCCGCTTTACCTCCACCTCGCCGTCGCCCACTTCGCCGCCTGGAACTACCGGTTCCCCAGCACTAACAGCCGAAGCTACACCCGCAGCCATGGAGTTTGGTGTCAGAGGTTTCTCGCCACCGTTATCCTCCTTTTTCTTGGTCTTAGCTTTCACTCTGGCATCAGCCTGGTCCATCTTCTTCGTCTTTTTCTTCCGCTTAACAAGTGTACCCTCCGGTGGCACGCCATGGGCCTCTACCCGGTCCGCCGCACGTTGCATCTCTAACCTCAACCTCTCAATCTTTAGCATCGCCTTGGCCATCTCCGCTTCTTCTGCCTCCCGGCGCTCGATATCATGTATACTCAAGCCCGGCGCGGTCGGTCCAGATCCCCCTGGTCCGCTAGCTTCGTCGAGAGAAAGATTAGATAGCCCGCTCGAATCGACTTCGAGGAGGGAGCGTTTAATTTTGGGTTTTTCTGCCATTGCGGTGGTCAATGTTAGGCCTCCCGTGGACGTGGCGCGTTCGTCGCTAACAGTTATGGTTTCATCACCTAGTATTTCTACCTTTTTGGGTTTCGAGTGGGCCTTTTTGGGTTGTCTCTCTCCTCTCCAGATTGCTGATGGTGGCGTTGTTTTACTACTTTCAATGGCTAGGTCAATGATGGGAATGGAATCAATATCTAGCTCCTCGCCATTAGAGGTGAGAAGGACTTGGTGAAAGGGCGTGGACGTTCCTGATGATCCCTCGTCGTGGCCGATGTAAAACGGGTCATCTTTGTTACGATCCCTGCGCTCAGCACGGCGTCGGGCTTTAGCTTCGGCGCTTTCAGCAAAATCGTCCGTCATATTCTGGTAGGATGTCTGCGTGGTGTTAGGCGTTGCGGATTCTTTGTTGTATGACTGCTGTTTGGTGCTGACGAGGTCCGGGACGTAGTAAAAGTCTCGGAAGTCATCTTGATCTGATATACCCAGCCAACCATTTTCTGACTCTGTTAAGATGTAGTGGACTCTGTCGTTTAGGGCTTTGTCTAGATCGAGATTTTCGGGCTGGGGGACTTTCTTCTGGGCACCTACGGCGACGGGATTCAGTTCAACACCGGTGAATAAGCTCGGAATAGCCGACGAGAGAAGAAGGGGAGCATCGCTGCTGTCGGTGTCCTGGGAGGAGATGGCCTCTGCGGTGAGGCGGAGTAGTTCGAGAAATTCGATAGCGCGTTCCTGAACATCTAGATCGGGATGAGAAGATAGCTTTTCAAGAAAATCAGTGATTCGTGCTAGAACAAGCAAAACCTCCGTTTGTCTTTGAGAATCCCAGCCGTAAGACTTTAAAGTTAGGGAAATGAAGAGCTTAGGTATGGCCTGAAGATATGACGACAAAACAGTACCGGGTAGGTAGAGATTCGCCGGGTGAAGCAAGGACGTCAGGGTGCGATCAGGGACCTCTAGGTACTCTGCGTACTCTCCCACTATCCAAGCAACATATTCAAGGATGTTTGTACATGCAGCGCTGGGCACGGGGAAGAGTGTCCCTCGATTATCTATCAATATCAACAACTCTGCGGCTCGGGTGGCTTCGGGCCTCACGCTCTTTACCCGTACAGCGACATTGCGCAGTTCGTATCCGATCCGACCCGCAACGCCCCCTTTCTGAGAATGGAGTTCTGACAAGCCTGCACCGGTTGGTGGCACAAGGCGAACCAACTGGACAAGAATGTCAATATACCATTCAAAGTCTACAATCGATGCATATGTATCACGTGAACAGATATCTAGTATTCGTTGAAGAACTTCGTTGCGGTAGTGGTTGGGTAGGGCAAGCACGGATTCGTTTCTCTTGTTGGTTGACTGCAGCTGCTCTTCTGGATCGTCTCCATCAATATCGGCCGAGGGAGTTAACACAACAGGCATGGTAGAAATAACCTGAGCATCATCCGTTGGTGCTGGGGACGTTTGGAGTTGGGTGATTAGCCTGGAAACAACCGCGTGTAAGGAATCACTGGACACCATGCCAGATACGAGCTCGAGCGCCTGCAACCGGATGGAAATATCATTGTCATCTAAACAGTCCATGATGACATCTTGCTGCATGGCAACTAATGTTGGGTGCGAAGTCACAATCCTGTTAAATGCAAGAAGTGCGACGTATTTTACTATAAATGGTTAGATATAATATACCTTTTAGAGAAGAAATCAATCTTACAGTTGGGATCGCCTTCCATGACAATCATGCCTCGAAGTTTCTCCACACAGAGATTGGCGATCTCTTCTCCTTCCCGCACACCTTCTGCGCCATCTAAGATGCCTCCCTGGATTACGCCATTTATACATTCGTAAAGCAAAGACATCGCTGTCGTCGTTTGAATGATATTAGTCAAAGGTCGGAGGAGCTTTCGAACTAGCCGTGGCTCCAGAGGTGTCAATGTTGCAAACTGGAGACTAGAGTTAGCTGCAGTATCCATAGTGCGAAACCGCGAACCGGTAATGCCTACCAGTTTGATAATTTTGATGGCCATCCAATTATTCCCACCATCAACCAAAAGGTCAAAAAGTCGCGGAGCCAGGGGAAGGAAGTCTTGCGGACGTCTCCAGCCCAATTCGCAGACAACATTGATGACAGCTGCGGTAACACTGCTATCCTCTTGCTCATCCATCAAGCGCTCTTTGATTTTTGGCCAAGCAATTCGAAAAGCTTCTGGATAGACTAAGGAAAGCCGGTAGAGGTTGACCACTGCTTTCTTTCGAACTGCAGGATGGGAATGGGACAGACGAGGTAGTACATCTGTCAACAAAGATAGAGCTAGGGAAGGAGAAATTATATGTGGCAGCGTTAGGAGGGGTAATGACATCGTCGGAACCAGAGGAGAAACGATATCCTAAATAATGAATAACGTCAAATACATATCCCTCCTTTGATAAACGTACATCGTATATATCCTTTTACCTACCTTCTTCAATAGATTGGTAGCCAACATGAGGACTTCTGTATCAGGACGGAAACTCTGCACCGCTCCTAGGTAGCCGACGCGCTTCTGTGGATATTTCGCCGACGACATGACTTCAAGCACGTGGAATGCAGCCCAAGACATGTCATAGCCGAACATTTCCAGGTATATTAATTTCAGGAGAGCGGTTGCCTTTTTATCTTTTGGAAACAGTCAATTTTGATGATCGCTTCGGTTGATAGATATGAGGCAACAAACCCATGTCCTGCGACTTCACCTCAACCCGGCATTCCTTAATGCTGTTTTGAATATATTCGGCCTCATTTCCCTTGTGATTCCGCAGACCCCGAATGAGGTCGTAAAGTGATTTCTCGAACCTGTGACATTGCATGAAAATGTTAGTTTAAAAGGCTCTTTATGGAATCATTTGACAGGGGAGGGTGAAGCTATCAGACATGGTAGTTGGAAGGCATAACCCGCCTGAACCTGCAAATATCACTTTGGAATACGGAAAAATGAAGATCTAGCACTCCGCTCTGTATTGTTGGTATGGGGTGCCTGGAGCGCTGCTATCGAATCTTCGAGGTGGGATGTGAGTGGAGGGACATGATTCAAGTCTGCATGTCTCTGTAGAGTAACAAATGCACCCAAACCGATGTAAATCGTAACTTGAAGAATATCGAGATTCGCAATATGCCGGTAACCCAAACAAAACCCTCTGCACGTTACTGAACCTGTGATTCGGGAATGTGTTGTTGGCAGTTGTAGTAGGTAGCTCTGAGGTCCCGTTAAATAAGTTAAATAACTAACTTAACCTAACTAGTCAGAGACGTCACATCACAGGGTTTAGTAAGAACTAGGGTAGGGGGAAGGTGCATCACCACCTCAACTTCAACCTCGTCTTCATATCGACAACATCTCATCAACTACCTTTGGGGACCTTTCCTATCTTCGAAGCTATATCTATTGTGATATTATCGAGTCAATGCTACATTGGTTGGTTTGTACATCACTTCGCATCTAGACCTGTACAGTCATAAAGCGGATATCCCTTTGGGTAAGTGATGAGCTCTACTCAACCCAAAGTGCTACCAAGTTTCTAACATCAGTCAATCATGATAGACTTACTGTGGACTAACAACCTACTCCCTCAGAACAAGACATAATGACCTCATCGTTACCCCTGGATTTGCAGATGGCGTTGAACTCCCCTGATCCGCGTGCTGTCCTTCGTCTATCGCAACAAGCCCAATCATTCCTGAAAAGCCATCCTGCGCAACAGCTTTCGTTTCCTTTTTCCGTGTTTGCGACTTCAGAGACACCCGAATTATGGTTAACTTACGAACAATTACTTCTGGCCTGCTTGAGGACAGGTGATGATGAATCCGCGCGCCAATGCTTGGAACGGCTATCAAAACGTTTTGGACCCGCCAATGAACGCATAATGGCACTCAAAGGCGTGTACGAGGAAGCACTTGCGCAAGACCAGGACGCCCTTGAAGAAATCCTTACAGGTTACGAAAAAGTGCTTGGCCATAACCCAGTGAATGTGGTTCGTGTACTTCCATACTCCGATTGTGCGATGTCTTGAGCAGTGGAACTGATATTTAGAGGTAGCCTATTTTGAAACGGCGCATTGCACTCCTACGATCTATGTTGCGGTCAGTGGATGCTATATCCGCTCTAGTAGATTTCCTCGATGTTTTCCCCACGGATGCAGAGGCGTGGTGTGAACTTGCCGATCTATACCAAACCCAGGGAATGGGTATGCAGGCTATATTTTGTTTGGAGGAAGCTCTTTTGGTAGTACCAAATGCATGGAACGTAAGACCTTCCTTTTTTTTTTTTTTCTTTTCTTTCTTCCAGTTGTGATATAAAAGAGACTTTACGGTGCGGTAAGACTAACTCGTCTCGATCCAGCTTCATGCAAGGCTAGGCGAAGTAGAGTACATCTCATCGACTTCGTCGGACAACCAAGAGACGACGCTGAAGCTTCTAGCCGATTCCGTACGCCGGTTTTGTCGAAGCATTGAGCTGTGCGATGATTATCTTCGTGGCTATTACGGGCTTAAATTGGTATGGACCCTTTTATTCAAGCAGCGTCCCTACCATGCTGATACATAGCCGGCAGAGTACGACCCGCCTTTTGGATAAACAAGCGGCAAAGTCCGCTGCCCAGACGAAAGGTGGTGATGTTGGTCTGCCCACGCAAGAGACACTCACGAAGCTACAAGCGCTATCGACCAGAAAACTACGCGAGATCGTACAATCGAGGTCGGCCGATATCAAAAGTTGGGAGAGGAACCAAAGCGAGCTAATTGCTACCCAAGAATTGCTTGATCGAGAGGATAAGTAAGGGGAAAAGGCAGCGGTGGATGTGGCCTACACAATATCTTTTCTCACGCACTATTCTTTCCTCCCGGCATCTCAGCCGCATGCTAGGTACGAATGGGCTTGCAAGCCTCGCGAAGTTGGCCCTATTCATACCCTTGAACCGTTATGATCCTTGACATGTTCCCGCCGCAAACTACCCATTTCCACCCTCTACGGCCCGAAAGGATAAGGATTCACTCGACGATTAAATTAACTGGAAGCATCGGAACACGACAAATATTCTAGATTCCTGTTCATTAATAGCCAACGCGCGAAAGCCGACAGAGCTGTACCAATATAATATCACACTTTTAATTGCCCGATCAACCTTTCTTTTCTTAACCCAGTTCTTTCATGTTATCTACAGTTATTTATCAAACACGTTGAACGAAGCAACAGCGTGTTGAATTTACATTTCAATTTTTATTTTATTTTATTTTATTTTCAATTATTCTTGTCATTCAGCCACAATCCAACGCAACCCAGCCGCTGATACTTCAAGTACTAACTTCATAACGTTTGTCTGCCTGATATATATTGGATTCTTATGTTTCGATATCGAGGTCCTCCCTTCCATTGGCTCTTCGCCGGAGATATGCCTTACGACTAGTGCGCCTGGATTGGGCAGGAAGGACGACGTGGCACCGAGCAGTTTGACATGCTATTTTTGCTTTCTTATGCTGCCAATTTTACTCCCGCCTCTTCCCATGTGGGACAGAAGACAAGGAAGCACAAGGACAATAACAAGGGAGCTAGGCGGTGCTCTTGGATGTAGCTCCAAATCTGTTAAATTCAGGAGGGTCTCGGGGGACTTATGATACGGGGACTTATGATACGCATGAAATGTAGGTGCGTGATAGAAGAATTGGTTTGGTCGATTGGTTACAACACGTAAAAAAAAAAAAAAAAAGAGACGGTATATTCATCAACTGCCATGCTTCCCCCTTACTTTCCTCATCGCTTCTCACATACCGCTGCCAATGGATGATTTGAGGGTGAAGGTGATGATGGCGATGTGCAAGCCACCCAACTCACTGCTTGACACAAAATGGATGAATTCTATAATTTGTTCGCTATTGGAATAGACTACCAGGTTCGCCTGCACTAGCTGGTGATTGTTATTGGGGTTGAAGGCTCTGGTGCAGATTGTATGGGCGGTAACTCAATCCACATTTAAATCCCAAACTCAAACTTTTGGGAAAACGATACTCCGCGCGTTTCATGTGGATTCTGTTGGATGTGATGTCTCCCGATCTAGACACCGGGCGGATCATGTCTTATCAATCGGTCTCGTTTCTGTTTGTCGAACTCGGCTTCGATTTTCAGCCTTCCATTTCGGTCTTTGCCGGAAATACCTAGGTAGGCTCTACAGCCGGCCTCGAAAATAGCTTGACATTTTGACTCATTTTAGGCTTTAGCACCTTCCATGACATATCTGACCCTAGGGTGATTTTCAGCTCTAGATAACCTCTCTCGGTACTGGGATGGACTCCGCTGCACCTGACGATCGGATTCGCGTGCCATATGATTTTTCATTTACTTTTGCTCAAGAGACTTCAGGCATCATTTAGCGTCTACTTATCAATCTTCCCGTTTCATCCGTACTTGTATACGTGCGAACGTACATAGATATGGCTTCTCTTCGTCCATCTCCCTAGGTCCAGCGAGAGCAAAATGACAAAAGGTACCCACCGCATCACCCTACTAGGTCAATTTACGACGGTAGCCAAAGCCTACCTATCCTATTCCTTCGACAATTCTCACCACTAGGCTGCACCCTCAGTCTGTTGGCCGTTGGAATGACCCACTGTCCGCTTATCTCTTGGGATCCGGCCGGCTAGACAGTTCCGTTTCCTGCCTGAGTCTAATGTTCTGGCCAACCATGCTACAGGCGGGTTCTGACCCTGCCTCTGGGCAGCCAGACGTTGTTTGGGCAATGATGATACGGGATGAAAGGAAGTAACACCACAATGTCCATCATTATTTCTTCACTTCCCACTCGTTCTCGCTGTCCTATCTGGGCGAGCTGTTAGCCTACCGCATGTGTGTCCGTACATGATTGACTCCTTCCGATCTAAAATGGGCTAGACACGGCAGAGGGCGGAGTGGGTGTACGATGTCCTGGCGGTATGTACTGTTTACGTATACAGGAGGCTTATTTAGGATACTTTCGATGTTGCTGACGAAAAGGGTTTGAGCGATGACAAGTCTGTTCAACTGCTATGTGTGGAGTGGAGTTCTTGAGGGCAGGAAGGACTAGGAAGACAGGAAGACGGGCGATTTAAAATGTTATTGAAACGGCGCGAGCCTCGTTGGGTGGGGATGGAGAGCCCCTGTTGTTATGACCGGAGGTCCCACGGGCGTGGGATCTGGGCCTGTTCTTTGACGATCTTGCTATTATTATTTTGAATTCCCAAAGTCAAAGCTTCCTCTTATTTGGATGCAGAAGATCTGCAGCAATGGAAGGATGGATATTACACATGAAATCCTCCTTTTAAACGAGCGTGACTTGCGTGTCTAATAATCATCAGCGTGGCCCAAACACCGTCTCACGAAGGAAGGAAAGGGGACTAATATCTGCCAACTCGCAAGCCACAGCGGAAGCATTAGGAAGCTTACTCTGTCTAGGGTTGGATAACAATGCGATGGAAATGCAGCGCACTGTTTGCCTCACCATCCCCTCCCAACCTGGTCAATTAGTTTAGTTGCCTTTGCCCATTTACGCTCAAGCTACTACGTGGAGGGAGAAGGCAGGAAAAGGGATATCCAAAAATCGAGCTGCTGGTTGTGCGTATGTACAATGTATGTATGTGATATGGGCAATGATCCATTTTACCTCCCATAAACAGCGGCGAAGAGGTCAAAATTGTAAGAGCTGGTACTTCGGATGTACCCCGCAAGTCACCAGCTACGCAGCTGCCAGTGAGCGCGGAACGTCAAAGTGAAGCGGGAGGTACATGTAGTTACATGCTCAGGCACATGTACAGTACATTATCAGGGTTACATAAATACCAGCAGCCACATTCCTCAGGCCAACAACATGTTGCGGTCTGGCTTCTTCCCGGAGAAGGCCACCACTCATGTCGTCAGAAAGAGGATGACGAAATGCAGCCGGCAGCAGGCTATTAATTTTCTGCAGCAGTACGGATTAACTAGTAACTAATCAGTCGCCCAACAAGAGTCGCTGGATTGCGGATGGCTTTGGCGGAAAAGGGGTTGTCAGTCATTCCCTGTCAGGCCAGGTTATAACAAAGGAACGACTATCTTGACAATCCGTTCCTGGCTTCGAAACTGCTGTCAAGTATAGGATGTAAATCCTCTGTACTCGGTACTGACAACTGGGTCGGTCTAGATCTCAGTCCGTTCTCTCCCTCCCCATTAACCCACGCAATACGTGGTTAACAGTTAACAGTCGGGCTGTTCGATGCCCTGCATATATCCCATCAGGCACACTGGATGTAGATGCATACACAGGCAGCCTCACAGAACGCGCCAGGGAATAAAATCCAAGCCATTTCCACAAGCCTCATCAGTCCAACACCCTGGGATTTTTCGTGAGCTGGACCTCAAACGATTAGCACTGGCTAGGCTCTGTGACGACGCCTGGTGGCCAATAATCACCAGCGCGCATTTACCTGCAATTAGACGGCAATCCCAATAATCTCGACAATGGGAGATCGGGATTTCCTCCTGTTCTTTCGAAAGGACGGAGTAAGTATATTTTTTTCCCATTTCCCGGCTTACAGTTCACTTTTTCTCCTTTTCTTGTGTGTTTTGTTTTTTTTTTATCTTTTTTTATCTTATTTTTGGTTTTTGCTAAACTATACATACGTAGGCTACCTACCTACTCCGTCCTCCCGATGATCTATACAAACAGCTACTCTCTCTCCCTTCTCGATGGTTTATATATGTTCTATTATTGACTCGCATGGGAGATCTATGTGACCATCGTCTATCCCTGCTGGCTCCACCCGCTTTTCTTCAGCAAATTCTAGGATAAAATAATAAGAATTCATCCCCGATACTCCAACGAAGCCAAACCTTCGGGATCCGCGACTAGCGAACGCTGCGCTGCGGTCAGGAGCTGAAACTGCGAGCAATAACTACCGGTGACGTGATCGAGGTAAGCTCCTTACGGGGGGACAAGATTTATGCGATGCTCTACTCCGCGTTCATGCTTCAAATATCATTTCCCCGGCTCTTCTTTTGGATTCATCATTCCCACCCCCGCGCCCCCTTTCTCCAAAAGGGGAAGAAAAAAACGAAAAAGAAAAAGAAAAAGAAACCACAGACAACTGGTGGGTGGGACGTGGCCACAATTACTAGTGATCTTTCTGTAATAGTGCGATGAGAACTGGTCTGTGATTTTGCTTCTCTGCGCGCCTCAAGCAGATTGGGCACCAACTCGACACCGGTGTGTGTGGTCGCTTTTCTTTCTATTTCCAACCCCACCAATTCCTTATTTTTCTAGTACCAAAATATAAATAACTCTAACTCCTGTTGTTTTATTCTTATTTTATGTTCCTGACTTTCCCTTTTTTTTTTTCCCCAGCCCGTTGCTTTTGTGCCATGCATTGTACACTACTATCCTCTTTATAATCGCTACAACCCTCCGTTCTGAAGGATGTGCCTGTATTCTATCTGTTTATCGTTATGACTATTAAGACTATTATTGCTACTATTATTATCGCTATTCTTACTTGTGACCGTATATGCTATCTCCCTAAAAATCTTTGCCACAGAATTTTTATATTGCGCCATTTATTTTTCTGGATGCAGTTCGCTGATTCCCAATTCTCGCTCTCCTCGATCGATATATTTTTTTTATAGATTCCCACAGTCTCTCCCCTTTCTTGCTCAACCCGCCTAAATCTCGATTCGCACTCCTCTAGCACGTCGATCTGGGTCGATTTGCCGCAGTCTGCGCTTTTCTTGGAAGTCTTCTAGCTTGCACAAAGGCACAGGATCGTATTCCGGGTTCCCTGAAACGCTGATCTCGCGGTCCCCCTGTCCGCGCCGCTTGTGCCCAGAACCCCTCTCTGTGAGACCGGACTGTTGGAGGCTAAAAGCCCATCTCTTCCCGCCTCCCTTGTCCCACTGAGATTTATCCAGTCCAGGCCGTTTCTCTGTGAGGAAGAGCTCGGACGGGATTTTCCCTGCTTTTCATTCAATCCACATGCCGTGAGTTGCCTTTTTCTTTTTTTTTTTTTTTTTTTTTTTTTTTTTTTTTTTGCATTATCTTCCGTGACGTGACACTTCAGTTTAGTCCTTAGCGCATATGTCGTTAAATCATATTTTTGCGGTTGCGACAGTCCGCTCTTGTTTACTACTCCCCTGCTTTTTCTTCCTTGACCTTGATAATCCTAGCAGAAAAATAATTTTTCAAACAAAAGAAAACGAAAAGAAAACAACTTCATGGGTAAGGGCCTCGCTTATATTTATTTTCCTCGGCTCCCTCTAGGTTAAACATCACAATAGATCACGCTA
>JAFEJD010001624.1:0-26021 GCA_018296065.1 Blastomyces percursus | reverse complement strand
AGATAGAGAGTTCGTTCAGCCGTCAGAGGCCGGGAAGGTAATCGAAAGGCGCCAGTATCTGTTCCGGATGTATGGGCCGGGCTGCTCTCTCGCGCCTGGCAGCAAGTTCGATTCGCTTCGTGTCTGGTCCGGACGAGTTCCTGGAACGGATCTCAACAGGGGAGGCTCACAAGAGCCCACAATGACCGCTCTGCTCTTAGCCATCACTTTGATGTTACCAGGCTGCACCACGAGGAGGTGGCAGAGTCGGACTTCGCAGCCCGCGGTTTAATCCGAGCTTGTCTGCTGATTCGCGCTGAAGTCACCAGGTCACATGGTCAGCCGGTTCCAGTTTGGCCCAGAACTAATCACAATTGGGTCAATATCATTCGTCCAATAGAATACGTCCCTATGTTTCTTCATCACTTGGTAAAAGGCCATCTTTTTGTCCCTTGGGCCCTATTTCAGACTTAAGGACCTATGAATGCTTCCTCTCGTGTACAGTTTGCATAGTACGCTTTGGGTGAAGATCCCGCAACGAGATATAAAAGCGTACTGTTTTATTTATTCAACGTTTGCAAGCTAGCAGCTCTTGAAAGCTTCCCTTACGCTACGAGCTCAGCTTTATTTAAAACCTCGTTCGGTGAGAGCAAATCCTTCCTGTGAACGGCCCCTCTGGTCAACAGAAGTTCGACCATCCGCTGCTTCCCATCGCCAGATAACTGCAGCATTGCAGTGTCCAGGGGAGTATTACCCACGGTATCAATGTGGTTCACATTGATATCGTCTCTCAATAGTAATTTTTCCGCAATTTCAACATTTCCTTGTAGAATAGCCTCCGATAGCGGATGTGTCCTGAAACGCCTGCTGACGGTATTCGGATGTACTCCGTCCGTCGCCAGAAGGAGCTCCACCATCGCCAGATCGTTGTTACAAACAGCAGCCCACAGGGCTGGACCCGCCTTGTCCGTATTGGTATTGACTTGATTGGTCTCAAGTAGCAATTTGGCAACCTCATGGTTGCCGTTATAAACAGCGGCGCCCAGTGTCGTCCAACCGGCGTCACATTCAGTGTCGGGCTCGATATCTTCATGTCCAATCAACAACTTGACGGCCGCTACATGCCCAAGTTCCGAAGCCTTGGTGAGCGGAGTTTGATTGTGTCGATCTCTCAGGTTGACATCGATCTTGTCATTTCCTAACAGCAACTTCACAAGTTCTGCGTTTCCAAACGTAGCAGCTATCCATAGAGGAGTTTGTCCATGCTCGACCGGGATGTTTGGGTTGACATGATCCGCCAAAAGGAGGAGCCGGGCAATATCCTCATTCCCCATGCATACAGCCAACGACAACGGTGTGAACCCCAAAATCTCCTGGCGGTTAGGATCGACTGCGGTATTGGTAAGAAGGGAGGTCACAGCAGCCTTATCGCTCCGCACAACGGCAAATGCCAACCGGGTTGTCCATTCATAGAGATACTTGGATTCCATTGAACGGCTAGGAAGTACTAGCAGCTTTTTCACAATATGTAAAAGTCCCATACCCAACGACCGGAGCAGCAAGTCATCCGCTTCATCCTGGTAAAGCTCAACTTCTAGACTATCCGTGCTCAGAAGCAACAAGACTGCAGAATACCGTTTCATATTGAATGAGAACATAACCAGCGCGCCGCCATCCGTAACAGTTCGACTACGATCATTTTCGAGGAGCAATTTCAAGACTGCCTCGCATCCGTCTTTGGTGGCATAATGCAACACCGACAAACCCTTGCCGTCGGTAGATTGTGGATCGAGGCCAGGTTGGTCGAGCAATAACTTCACTATATCTACATGATTCTCATGAGCCGCAAACAAAAGTGGAGACATAGTTCTCCATGCAGACCGAAAGAGGGAAAATTGGGGATCCGGAGGGGACCAGTCATTGACAACGCCGTTGAGATCGATGCTATCTCTAGTGAGAAGGAGTTCAACTACCTTGACATGGCCACGCTGGCATGCAATTATCAACGGTGTTTTGTCATCAGTGCCCAACGCTCGCAACGAAGCACGTGCGTTCAAAGCTTTACGCGCAGTAATGTCATTCCCATGCTCCGCAGCCCAGAGTAGAGCGGAGTCGGCGCCAAATCGATGGAGCTCCGCACCGAGAAGAGAGTATAAGCGACTGTTGGTTTGTAACAAAGAGTTCAAATCAGCAAGCGGCAGTTTTTCACCGAGGACCAAGAATATTTCATTTGGTAGGTTGAGAAACTGCATCTTTAAAGAGTGTAGACAGTAGTTTTAAGGCTGGGGCGCGACCTGCTCCGCTTCGGGAAGGGAATGGAAACCAATATCACTACACTGACAGGGGCCATAGATCTCCAACGGCTATGGGACGATGTCATAAAATTGCCATCCATATATATAAATAATGGTGCTGGCGACTGTACATTATTGTAATTGACTGCAAACATCGCATTAATCTTGGCACGCCAAGGCCAATTAGACATGATTAATAAATTACATAATGAACACTACGTTAAGTTAGTTAACTACACGTCGCGTCGCGAACGAGAGGCAGAACCAAAAACCCTCGTCCCAGCACCCGGATGGGGATTTCACGTACCTAGCTCATTGTTCATCAGGCAACGCGATATCTCATATCGAGTGTTCCTAGCTGTCCACAAACATCTCATTTCCCGCATCGTGCGCCTTAATTTGACTTGGAATTCCCGCTCGCCTAGCACTGGCGAGTGGGTGCGATTTGAGGAGGGATCATGGGGAAACTAATTCGACTTGAGCTTTTCAGTAAGTTCTATTCTGGGCTGCTGTTTTGAGGATATTCTATGATATGTGAAGATGCTAATGTGTAGTGTTGTAATAGATTTCAAATCGTACAAAGGGCATCATACTCTCCTCTTCGGCGATGCATTTTTCACGTCCATTATTGGGCCTAATGGCTCGGGGAAATCGAATTCGTTAGTGGTACCCTTCTCTGATGTGCGCTGTTTGATTCTGACGAATATTCAGGATGGATGCGATCTCGTTTGTTTTAGGAATCAAGTCATCTCACCTTCGTTCAACGCATCTACGCGACTTGGTATACCGCGGGCGCGTGCTTCGTACATCGACCATCAATGACGATGGCTCCGCCTCGAAGAATGCCCAGAATGTGGTTAGCGGTGATGGCGACGTGGAACCGTCACAGGAACCCGCTGACCGTAGTGACCCAAAAGTTGCATGGGTCATGGCCGTGTATGAAGATGACGCAGGAGAGGAGCAACATTGGAAACGATCAATTACAAGCCAAGGAGTGAGCGAATATCGCATCAACAATCGCGTTGTAACTGCACAGCAATACAACCAGTCTCTCGAAGATGAAAATATTTTGATCAAGGCTCGCAATTTCTTGGTGTTCCAAGGAGACGTGGAGTCCATTGCTTCTCAATCACCAAGGGACCTGACCCGCCTGATAGAGCAAATTTCTGGAAGTCTCGAATACAAGGCAGAGTACGAAAGACTTAAGGCGGAGCAGGAAGAAACGGCAGAAATCCAAAATGCCCAGTTGAACCGGCGTAGAGGTATCAACTCCGAAATCAAGCAGTATCAGGAACAAAAGAGAGAAGCGGAAAATTATGCAAGGAAAGCGGACGAACGCGATCAAGCGATCATTACACACATCCTTTGGAAACTCTTCCACTTCCAGCGCTTAATTGAGGAGTCAAGTGCGGAGATCCAGAAGCACCAAGACGAACTGAAGGAATTCCGCCGTGGCGTAGAAAAATACGGAAAAAAACTTGAGGAAGTCAAGAAAGATCATGCTCGCGCCGGAAGGAACGTAGCGAAAGTGGAAAAGAGCATTAACTCCAAGGAAAAAGATATCGAAGATACGACAAATTCGTTAGTTCCTGTCGATGAAAAAATTGAAATATCGAAACAGAAAGTGGTGAGGTATGCCACCCGGATTTCCGAAATTGAGAAGGAAAGCAACGCGCAATCGAAAACCGTCAAGCAGCTTGAAAAAGACCTTAAAGTTGTCGCAAAAGCACAATCTCAGTGGGAAGATGAGTGGAAGAAAACCGCAAGCAAGAGAGGAATCCAACTCAACGATTCCGATCTTCACGAATATAACAAGCTCAAGGAAGACGTAAATAAGCGTTCCTCTGCTGCCCAAATAAAACTCGCCAATTTAAAGCGCCAGAGGAAAGCCGATGCCGAGACCGTTAACAGTTTGAAGAGCAATTTCGAAAGTACAGAGTGGCAGGTCAAAAATCTCCAGTCTGATGTAAACAATATGTTGGATCGCAAATCCAGTATTGCAGAGGCCATTGAAGCTACATCTAAAGAAATTGCCCAGAAGAAAAAGGAACTTAATAATCTTACTTCTGAACGGCTTCGGGTAGCACAGATGCGGACCGAACTTGAGGAGAAACTTCAGGTCACTTTGAAGAAGCTCCTCGAGGCAGACGATGGTCGGAAGCAAAGCGAGAAGGAGTTGCGTACCAAGGAGCTAATATCAACGTTGAAGCGCATATTTCCTGGAGTCAAGGGCCGGGTTAGCGAGCTTTGCAAGCCCAAACAGAAGAAATATCAAGACGCCGTCAGCACCGTCCTTGGCCGGCATTTCGACTCCATCGTAGTAGACAACGAGAAGACGGCCAAGGAATGTATCCAGCATCTCCGGGACCAAAGAGCAGGCCAAGCAACCTTCATCCCACTCGAGACCATCCAAGTGAAAGCTTTCAATTCAAGCCTGAAAGGCATGCACCGGGGAATGCGACCAGCCATCGAAACGGTCGACTATGACAATTCCGTCTCCCGCGCCATAACATATGCCTGCGGCAACGCTATCGTTTGTGATGATTTAGCCACGGCAAAATATCTTTGCTACGAGAGAGGAGTCGATGCCAAAGCAGTCACACTTGATGGGACGGTTATCCACAAGGGTGGTCTCATGACTGGCGGACGCGGCCCGGGCCATCAGCAATCCAAACGCTGGGAAGATACTGATATCACCAACTTGCACAAACTGAAAGACAAACTTATTGCGGACCTGGGCAATCTCCCCAAAGCTCACCGCAAAGGCGCAGAAGAAGAAAGCCTTCAGGGACAACTGACAGGTCTGGAACAGCGCCTGGCGTACTCTCGAGATGAACTAAAAGCTTTGGACAGAAATATTGAAAGCAGGTCCAGCGAAGTCGAGTTCTCCAAGCGTCAAATGAAGAGTGTCCAGCCAAAATACCTTGAGAAGAAACATGCCCTAGAAGAACTGGATGAATCCATTGAGGAAGCCCAAAGCTCAGTTAGCGGGGTTGAAGATGAAATCTACCGAGCTTTCTGCCGTCGTCTGGGTTACAGCAACATCAGAGAATACGAAGCCCAGCAAGGGTCGCTGCAACAGGAAGCCGCAGAGAAGAAACTTGAGTTTACTACCCAAAAGAGCAAGATTGAGAACCAGCTCAGTTTCGAGAAACAGCGGCTGCAGGCGACCGACGACCGTATCGAAGGACTCCGCTCGCAGGCTGAGCGAGATCGAGCTCTCATCGTTGAGCTTGAAGCTGAGCGCAAAACCATCAAAGATCGTCTTGATACACTCAACGCAGAACTCGAGTTACTAGGCGAAGAACTCGCGGAACAACAGGAAGCCTACTCACAATCCGCAGAGAACCTGGCTGCTCAGCGTCAAGAGGTTCAGAAACGTTCCAGGAATGTTGAGGCTACGCTCAAAGCCATCAGTTCACTAGATGGCGAGAGACAACGGCATGCTTCCGGTAGGTATACACTTTTGCGCCGCTGCAAGTTGGAAGATATCAATATTCCTCTTGAAAAAGGCTCAGCTCCACTGTCTACCCTGCCTATTGATGACCTGGTCCAAAATGATGAGGATGCGATGGATGTAGACGAGGATACCAACGTAGGGAGTATCCAAGCTTCTGCTATACACGACTATGGTATCGAAGTTGAATTCGAAAGCTTGGGTGACTCGCTGAAGGAGGTGTGTATCAACTTTCACCCATTCTTATCATGATGCCTATTACCTAAAACTAACAACTTTGTATAGGATTCGGATGACAAGATTGAAGAGGAGCTTCAGGACCGGGTCAAATCACTTAACCGCGAGCTCGACAAAATGGCACCGAACATGCGGGCGATGGAGCGATTGGAAGGCGTAGAGAACAAGCTTCGGAGTACGGAGAAGGACTTTGAAGACGCCAGGAAACGTGCCAGAAAGGCCAAGGAAGATTTCGAGGCCGTAATGCGGAAACGCTCAGAGCTTTTCAACAAAGCATTCACGCATATCTCGGAGCAGATCGAGCCCATATATCGCGATCTAACAAAGACAGCTAGTTATCCCATGGGCGGGAAAGCGTAAGTGAAAACCTGACAGCAAGTATTTGGTAAGCTGTATTGAGAACATTTCATCTAACTGCTACCGTTTTCCTATTCTTGATAGCTATCTCGACATCGAAGATTCCGAGGAACCCTATCTCGATGGTATCAAATACCATGCGATGCCGCCCCTCAAACGGTTCAGAGACATGGAGCACCTCTCCGGTGGAGAAAAGACCATGGCTGCCCTAGCATTACTTTTCGCCGTACACTCCTACCAACCGTCCCCCTTCTTCGTGCTGGACGAAGTTGATGCAGCTCTCGATAACACCAACGTAGCACGGGTCGCCAACTACGTCCGCGACCATGCTGCACCCGGTATGCAGTTTATCGTCATCAGCTTGAAGACGGGCCTCTTCCAGAACAGCGAGGCGTTGGTAGGAATTTACAGAGACCAGGCTGCGAATAGTAGCAAGTGTTTGACGCTCGATGTAAGCCCCTTTTCCATGACAACATTTGTCGTGTTTCGTTTTCTCTAGTCCATCACTCTCTAATTGTACTCGTAAACTAACTTACCTGGTTACAATCTACAGCTTCGGAAATATAGATGATATCATTGCACCGTTTTCTTTATTTCGCTGATTCTCGATTCTCGCAATTCGTTTCACGCCAGTTGTTGCTCCGCGATGCGCTGGAATGACGTTATTTATTTTCCAGCTAATGACAACCAGCTTAACTTCTATTTGTCTACGTGCACAACAACCATTATCAGGCCTTTCTAAATTTTCTTGAAAATGCGTGGATGTAAGAAATATTGTTTCTTTTCGATAATGAGCACGATGGTAGTGTCGCTGTGTTAACGATATGTATCGGCATTGCTATTCTTCTTCTGTGACGCTGTGCAATCCCAGCAACTTCTCACCGTACCTAGTAAATTCAGATAAGTTTAGTTCCATACATTTTCTCTTTATCACTTATGATTTATGCCTCATTAATAATCTACGAGAAAGCATATAATTTGAAAATATTCCAAAAAAAGACAAAGTAATAAATTGCTTAAGTAAATAGGGACATTCGGATACATGACGGTGCTTTTGGTGCGTAATAGTGGAGGAACTGATGGGGCGAGGTGGTTAACTGTAAAATCAAAGCAGAACAGATTTTGCATGCGTTCGTAACATAACACACGTAAATAAAAATGTCCACCCTTGACAATTTAGAATCGGGACGCATATAATACAGGGTAATTTATCGAAAGAAAGAAACATGTATGAATCCCAAACAACAAAAAGTAAAAACAGTTAGATCATGGTGCTCGTAGTAACTTAGTCTCGGGTAAATGCTGCAAGGTGACATATTGCACAATATTTTTATACAGATAGGGGAGTATTCAGATTGCACAAAGTGGAACATAGGTAAATATCCAAGGAGGAAACATTAACAAGCAAATTTAAACATAGAGTCCGAGTAGACAAAAGGCAATCACGCCCTCTGGACCATATGATTGAAAAACAGTGCGATTTAATAAGGATTTGGCGAAGGCCCAGCGTTAATGAGGACGCGAATCGGATCCCACTGCGTGACGAACGCTGGGTCCAGCAGTTTAGGTAGAATCTACACATTAATTAGCATATCTAAAGGAAGATAGAAAATAACCATTACCAACGACGAAAAATCAGCCAGATACCTCTTTGGACCTCCGAATAAACGCCCCAAGGTGTTGACGAAGAGGGCTAAATTCGTCGTCAGGTGGGGCGCATAGGAGTGGCCGTCCATCTTCCTTGAGGAAAAGCTTTTTGCGAAGCCGATGGATTTGCTCCCAGTTGAGCATATCGAAATCTGGAATAGGATCGCCAGGGCAATAGATCCAAGAGTCTACGCGGTAACGACCGTAGCCGCAGTACTCTCCACTTCGAGCAAGAACGATGGTAGGATCATCCCGGTCGAGCTCTACAGCTTCTTCCCACTCCTCGTCATGCTCATGAGGGCGCCGCATATTGATCAGTTGGAGGTTGAGCTACTTTTCCCGGATTTGAGATTTTCCTTTGAATTTTTTTTTTTTTTTTTTGGCAATTATATTTAGATATAAGCCTTCGTTGCGGATATCCGGGTTTCTCAGCGTCTTTGCACTTGACTTGTTGAATAACTCGGCTGGCTTCTGAAGAAAGCTCTTTGGGAAGTGCTCCGAAAGGGCTGCGCCAATTGGAGTCTCTTGGTCCGTTGGAAGCAGCAATAGGGTCGCCAATAACCCCAGCAGAAGAGCCTTTTGAGGTTCGTCAGGAAGAGAGCCAGGTAAGAGAACAGCACTCCCGAGATACTAGATCCTCTCGTCAGTTGATAGCGCAGCTTCCTGGGATCTTTCGGGCATGCTAACTGCAGAAAAGTTGAGAATAAATAATAACAGAAAGGACAACCTATGCAGAAAATACCTTGGGATATTTGCCGTGTGATTTGTACCCTCCGGAAAAGTGCAAGTAACAGTATGTCTTCTTGGAAGCAGGGCTTTTCTTTGGCTTGGGCAAATAAGTAGTAGCTTAGGGCAAGAATAAAGGCAAGAGGATAGAGAAATAAGGGAGGAAAACAAGAGTAGAAAGAGCGACGGCGAGCCAGGTTAAAATACTCTCGCCTGAACCTTCATACGCCTATTAGACTGTCGGGATGCTTGAGGAGCATTTTCCATATAAGGACAAAGCAAAGAACTCATACAGACCTACCCGAGAAACAAACGATGAAGTTCATCAGCTTATACAGCGAGACCAGCTGCCAACCACAGCGCAGTACGGTGGTAGTTGGCCACTCATAAGGCAATACAAGCAGGACGAACTTAACGGGAACCGTTGAGAGGCCATCAAACCACGGGTGTCAACGGCGTCCCAAAGCAGATGGTGAACCTAGGACCTAGTTCGTTCATCTGGGGGAAAGACAGCAGAATGAAATCCCTCCCCGCAGCACTCCCCAGTAAAACCATGTATTTTCTCGGTCTCCTTTCCTCTGAGACTTCGAATGGCTAGTAGTGAAATTTATAACCGCGAACCTGAATTCCGCTCTCATGATATGACGCCTGTAAATAAAGGAGTGGGAGATATACCAGGGGGATCTTAGAACAAAAATGACGTCAAAAAACGGTTTCACCGTTGGCCTTGGCCGATGGAAGGAAACCTTCGAGAAAAGTATCCCAGTTGCGAGGGCAATCCTAAGTAGGAACGAGCGAGCAATGAATGGAATAGTGTGCTCAACGTTTTGAAAAGGGCATTGCAAAATGTCATAATTTATTTCCTACCGATTTAGGCGAGTTGCGGGAGGTCGCGGTGTATGGGGATGTATGCCCACAGCAGCTGCCGTTTCGAACTCGTAGGAAGGGCAAATTCGCCCGCTAGAGTATAGAGGAAGAGAGGAAGTATCTCCCCATACTACCAGCAAAGCGGAGTGACCTACGGGCTGGTATTTAAGATACCACCGCGGCTGCTAGGTATAGCGACCCTCGCTCGCGTCCAATGGTATATAACCCTTTGTCTCTGGATCACGTGACCTGAAAGCATCTGAGAGCAGAGAAATCGAATTGGAGATGGTAGAAGGATCGTGAGGGGTACTGCCCAAAAAGGAAAAAGAAAAAAAAACAGAGAAAGGAAAAATAGAATCCCATGAATGGCCTCATTGTCGAGTGTCTATTTGAAATTAGCCCCTGCCTTGAAACATAGTTATGCCCAGGCTATATGTAGCAAACTCGGTTTGATTCAAAGCACGAGGAAAAGTCCCGACGCCAGTGCAAAAAGTAGATAATAGCATGGGATATCAGAGTAAGAATGTTACCATCAAAAAGCCGATCACCCACACACGAATGCCTTTGGCCAGGGGGAGCCGAGAGGACAAGGGTCGACAATGTCTCAAGACCTAAAATAACTCCAGCCCTTTATGAATTATCGCACTTCTCTTGCACAACTTAGTTCGGAAAGTGCAACCCAGGGACAATATATTCCGTGTCGCTCAAGTGAGGGCGTTGGGAGATCCCTCTATTTATCAGCCGTGCGATCAAATCCACATCAAGGCGCCTAAGCTCATCGTGTGGCACTAAACTCTGCACAACGTATTCCACGTCCTTAAGAGAGAACCCATAAACCGATGTTGCATCCCGCAGTTTTCGAAGAGCCAAATCCAGGTGTGTCACAAGATTTTCCAAATTCATAGGCTCAAATAAGGCACGCTGGTTGGTGGAGTTGAGTGAATTTGTGTACAGCCACTCAACAAAAAGGACGAACATACGTTCAATACCTTCGAAGGGATTGAGCTTTCCATCCTTATTGGCGTCCTGGACGTGAGTGGCTTTGGTACAACTCCTAGGAGGTATTCGTGGAGGCGTCAGGTTTGGTTATCATACCCGACCACGACGTTGGTCATATTTTGATTTCCCATCAGCTGCGTGGAGCAATAAGTAAGCATAGAAAAGGAACATCTAAGAAAAGGTTCGAAGTCGCACATGCCAAGGGGATTTATTTGGCAAAAGATCCCTAAACAACTCAACGGCCGGGCTATTCCTGTTATCGCTGTAACAAGCCGGAATTAGTTCGCACTTCACTTGCAGATAGATACCAGTCTGAAAAGACTCCTTGCAGCGGCTTTCCTCGGCGTTTTGGTCGGAAGTAGTAGAATATGCCCGCAAAGTTCCAATGGCTTGGACTCCAGTTGTCGAATGCGGTTCTCCAACAAGTCTTATACACGAACAGGCAGGGGGTTGGGTTGTTGTGATGCATTTACCAACATTTCCGAAATATAGAGAAATTTAGTGTAACGCTTGAAGGCAAAAAAGTTGAAAACAAGTGAGAGAAATTCGGGAGGTAATGAGAACTGGCCAAAGGCTTCATTATACAAGTACAGACTGAAGGAACAAAGGGATGCAACTAGAAAAAAGTAAAAAGGAGTAAAAGAGCAGAAAAGCAAAACCAATGCTGTTCCGTTTTCAAGGGGTAAGGTTTGGGATCCGTTTCCTTCCATCAGCGAGATTCCTCAGCGATACATCTTTCAAAAGTGAGAAACTCGTCGCCAAAATAACCCGTAATGTCTAGGCGAAATGCACCAGATATGCCCTCCACTTCGACATAAACAAATCCTTCTTGGGTGAAAGCGCGCCGCATGTTGATGAGTGTTTTCCAAGTAAGGTAACTTATTTTCTTCAAAGGCTCTTTCCAGAAAGATAACTTCGGTCCAATGGCGCGTTCCTGAAAAGCTTCACGTATGCGCCTCATATCGTAGGTATGTAGGTGTTGTTTCGAGACAAATATAGGGCTAGGTAACGTCACTTGCGATGGAGTGGTGACTATCTCGCGGGGTTTTAGAAACCCAAGCGTCCGCCGTACATTGATTCGAATTTCCGGGATACTCCCGCTGGCAGGCGCAGCAGTGATGCCAGTGATTAACTTTGTTCCACGACGGATGAATACGGCACCCATAGCACCCATCAAAATGCATATGCCACCCATAGCATAGGTCGTGAAGTAGCTTACTTCCAAAAGGGGATCGGAAGTGATGGTGTAGAAGTTCCAACCGGCATACAGAAAACAAAAGGCTGCTGTAGTTCGGGTGGTAACAACGTAAGAACCAAGAGAGGTTCCCGCATAAAGCTTGATAGGTTCTTTGTCTTTCGAAATGGCTCGAGTAAATTTTTGGTAAAGATCTTCCAATGGCTTTCTTGGGCTCTGTGGGTGCGATAGGACCGGCGCACCCTTAGGCGGCGGGCGTGATCGAGGGGGATTCCGTGATAGATAACGCCTAAAGGACCTTGAAGGGAAGAAATGACAATTTGGCGGGCATGAGGAATTCAAAGACGGGAAACGGACGCAACCGGACAGCCGTGGAAAAGAATGACGGGGGAATAAATTTCGAAACATCATTACGGAAACGTACCTGTATACAGTAGAAACAGATGGATGGTGAGCAGCTGCGGAGAGATTTCGGGGTTTTGGGATTTGCAATTGTCGAGGATTCCAGCATTACAAAACATTGTGAGGGAAAGAGAAAGGCAAAAGGGAGACGAAAGAACTCGAGTTTAAACACTTACAGCAAATGAATGAGTCAATTGAAGTCGCAATACCTGTCGGCGTCTTCCCAAACGCGCGATGATCAAAAGTTGAGCAATCAGGAAGCTCCCGGCGGAACATCGATTATCCGGCCGGCGAACCCCGTCAGCCGCACCAAGCCCAAAGCAGCAAGGCGCCTCGACCACACCGCAGCAGCAGTTAGGGAACTTCACCGCGCGCCGAATATTCATCGACTTTTTGCGGACAGGCGTGTGTGTGCAGCTTCGAGTATCTTTCCGGCTTAATTCCCCTCCTTGATGTTTTAGGCGTCGGGCTGTAGGTTGCGACGATCACTTTGCATTCCTACCATTTGAGCACAATATATACATCGACTCCACTACAGCTCTGTCGTTATAAGCGGGGGCCTTTGACATTCGGGTTGGCATGGCTCAGGTTTCACGAATGCCATGTTGGATTTCACGATGCCGTCTAAATACCTACAGACCTGTTAGATGTAAGTTTTCTTGTTAATACCCTGCCATTGGTTTTTCCGTTGAAAGAGGCACATATTTTAATTTCCAGCTTAGCCGGAAACCTCCCCCTATTCATTCACCAGTTCAAAGCTGGCAGAGACTGATGTATATCTCTTCGCCCCGCAGATCTCCAAACCGCTTCAGGAACTCAATCCCAGAATCTCCCATACCCCCTTTTCCCTTCCGTCTCCCAATTGCTCCATGAGAAAGGCATATCCGGCCCGGATATCTCCAAAATACCTGCTTCCGGTCCCAAAGGGCGGCTCCTAAAGGGCGATGTACTCGCCTACACAGGGGCGATACCGCAAGACTACTCGTCCAACCTTTCTGCCCAAATTTCTCAACTTGCACATCTAGACCTGAGCAATATTAAAATCAAACAAACTCCCGCAGAGCCGCAAGCTAAATCGGCAGCGGCAGCTGAGCCTACAACCACATCAGCACCACCCAGTCCAGCCCAACCCTCCCCGCCGAAGGAAACGCAAATATCTCTCCCAATATCCCTCTCTTCCGTCCTTAGCATGCAAGAACGCCTCCAGAAGACCCTTGGCATTACAATTCCGCTAAGTACCTTCCTCGCCCGTGCCGCAGACGTAGCCAACGACGCCCTCCCAGCATCCAAGACCAAATCCCGCACCCAATCCGCCGATGCCCTTTTCGACGAAATACTCGGGATATCCCCAACCAAAGCGACAGCCGCAGGCACACACATTTCCCGCGGGAATTATGTCCCAGAGATAACCGCGCCGGAGGAATACATGGCTCACCCGTCTCCCTCTGCTTCTCCACGCCAACAAGTTCATCACCAGGAACAAGATATCATCGACATATTATCCGGGAAGTCGCAGCCATCATTGGCATCTGCATCTACGCACATGCACAGCGAGGAATCCGCATCCTTCGACTCCGCAGGTCTGGACCTAGCCACAAACATTTTCAGCATTAAAGTTCCCTCACCTGATCGATTGCGTGGCGAGACCTTCCTGGCACGCCTGCGTGACGTGTTGCAGGATGAACCGGAAAGTTTGGTGTTTTAGTTTTCTTTTTTTTAATGTACTGCCTGTACTGGGGGACAGACTCTTGTAACAGGAAGCGCCGATCTGACATACATTTACTAAAATTTTTGGCCTTCCTTCATCTATTGGTTTTATACTTTTCTGTTCCCTTTTTTTTCTAGCTAGCCTACTACTTAAGCCCCGTCCTCTTTATATATATGATTTTTCTTTCCACACAAGGTTTCTCACCCCCTCTTTCTATATTTACTCATATTTTAGATTTGGCACGCCACTATTACCTTGTTTTCTGTAAACTGAACAATTTTCTTGTTATCATGTACTAAAAACAACCAGTAAACCAAACATCCATCAGGGGGGTAAAGGAATATCACATCGCCAATGCCTCCCATTCATGTCAATTTTCTACTTTAGGGCGAAAATGCGAAAAATACAAGAGCCAAGTGATACAGAACATCATATCAACAAGTTAAAAGGTAAAACTGTAAATAAATACTAAATAGTATATAACTCCTCATCACATTCCCTCCCCCCTTCCTATATTTAACATTCCATCGCTCTCCGGTTCACATTGCCGGATTCTAATCCCCCATACACCTCAAACGCTGCAAAACGGCCTCATGGGCGGAGGCAAAAGCAAAAGTTAGAAGTGTACAAAACGAAAAACACGGAAGAAAAAAAAAAAAAAAGAAGTTCAACGCCAACAAACACCTATTAGTTGCCCACCTCAAGAACCTTACCCCCGAGTCCCGCCGCGATCGCCAACGCTGAAACAAAAGCAGTCATGACTTCCAAATATTTCCCTCCAGTACGGCCGAGCCGCTTTGAAAATGCTCATACAAGGTTTCAAAGAAAATAAATAAAGCATAGCGGGGGCAAAAGAAAGAAGAAAAAAGGGGAGAAAAGTGAACAAAATCGAAGGTTTCTTCCTTTAGAAAACAGGGGCCTACAAAAAGAAGTAGGTAAGAAGAAGAGCAGGATTAAATGGGTGATATTCGTTCCGATCGAGATTGAAAAATGGAAGAGGGAAAGGAAAAAGAAAAAGGATAAAGACAAAATGGACGCTTGGTACACGGAAAGGGTAAAGGAGGAGCTACGTCCTCATTAAACTGGAGGGACCGAAATACGTAGCGAAGGTAGAAACCCGGTAGCGGTAAAAGGAGCCACTTAGAGAAAGAGGGGAAAATCCCGCAAGCTACCGGATAGTCGCGTAAGAGTGATATTTACTTTCCCTCCCATCATCCTTCAACCCCTTCTTATTAAATATCTTCCAGAACCGCAACGTCTCATCGCCAGCGCCGGTAACGACAGTTTGCCCATCAGGACTCATAGCCAGGTATAAGACTCGGAAGGTATGACCCGTCAAGGATACAACCTGTTCCATGCGCGGGTATTTCCAGACAACGATCTGGTTCTGGCTGTAACCATGGGTGCTGACGATTTCATCGGAGTTTTTCGACCAGGCGAGGTTGCACACTTGGCTTCCTGTGTCGACTTCTTTGATCTGATGACCAGTAAGTGTGTTCCAAAATTTTATTGTTCGATCTGCTGTACCACCGCCTGACGCTAATAGGGAATGTTGATGCGGAGACCATGAGATCGCTTTGACGGCTGCTATGTGGTCTGAAAATCGGAAAAGAGGTGTTTCGTTTAGTTTGTCCCAGACTATTAATTTATTGTCGTTCCCGCCAGATGCTAGTTGCCCATCCTCAGTATTCCATTTGAGCCCACAGATTTCTTGCTTGTGGCCTGTAAGCCGCCGTAGATATTGATCTGGAGATCGCACATCGCGGTGAAAGATGGTTCTATCCCTGGAACCCGACGTGAGGATGTGGTCGTTCCAAGCAAGAGCACCCACTCGTAGTGTATGGCCTGTCATTGTTCGTAACCGTCGACAGTGTTCGGCATCCCAGATTTGTACTAATCCCTTCCCGGTTCCGATCGCTAGGTGGGTCCCCTTAAGAGCAATATTGTCAGCTTTCCATAAGTTGTAGCAATACAGGACAATGAAAAATCATTTATTCACCCTTTGAATCCAACTGACACTCGTTACGGTGTCATCTTGCAGCTGACATAACTTGGTAACATGACCATTCATCGAATCCCACATATAAACCGCCGACGCCAATCCCACACCCAGTATATTACTACTACCCCAATCCACTAGATTGAGGTAAAAATCGTCCGCTAGATCGGGCGCATCTAGAACTTTAAATGGAACTTTGTTCACATATCGTGGTTGCTTGCGCATGCTTTGCAGAATCCGCTGGCTATCGAATCGAATAGGCGACAAGCTATAGAGTTCAGATCGAACGTTGAGGTTTGGGCCATGCCCGCTACGAGGCGTCCGAGAAGGCGTAGGGTTTCCAGAAACATGTCGAGGAGAGGCATAAGAAAAGAGATTCTTGCTGGGAGTGGAAGGAGTTATGCTTGCGGGAGGTAAGGAGGAAGCGGCTTTATATGAGGGTGGGGTTCGTGAGCGGGTAGGGTCATGGATTTTTGTTGAATACCCAGAAATGGGGTCAGGCGACAGCGAATGTAGATCGGGTTGTGGGACGGTGTCTCCGAAGACTTCGCTCCGAAGCACTCTGGAGAATGTACGATTGGCTTCCTCAGCTAAAAATGGGAGAATATGTTTAGTATCGCTCTATAGAGAATAACGTATACACAGCCGCACTTACTCTTTTGAAAATGTAGCTCTCCATGGGGCGCTCTCCTCTTCGCCTTTGATGGGGTCGTAGGGCAGCCATCTTCATGAAGTAAGCTATAACTGGCTTGCAAATCCTGGCCTTCGCGGTTTGGGATGAACCTACAAAATGCGAACAACTTTTAGCCATAGTCCAGACGGCGAGCGAATATATTGGGGCTCCCGCACAGCACAGAAGTCATTGTGCCGTATTATTCCATATCGTCACCGATGCGTGGCTATCCCGTCCAACCCCCAAGATAAGAAAAACGAGAGCTTACCTATCTCCATAAACCCGTTGCCGCTTGCGACTCGGGCTCGTGCCTGGAGTTCTCTCCCGCAGCCGGCCCGCTTCTTCAAAATCCTTCAGCGCGCGAGCAAGAGCATCTGGATTTATGGGTTCTGAGCCCTGTCTATGTCGAAGTTTTGTTGAATCAAGCGAGGGATTGAAAATAGCGGCTCGAGGTTTTGTAGTAATTGGCGGGGTATGGGATTTGGAGCCGGGTGGAGAAGCAAGTTTAGCAATCGTAGAGGAATCATTCGTATCCGCAAGGTGTGTGGTTATCGTGCGTCCTTTCTCTCCCCCGGTTTCCGCCATTGTTGACGGATATTGAAGAGTGGTCTGCTTGTCTGGCGCTGCTTTATTCAGCTCTGTGATCTGAGGGCTGGGGCTGGACACTGGTGCGGAATTGGGAAAGACGTTCAGTAAGGGGCTCTGGAATAATCCGGGGCCAAGGAAAATCGTTTATAAAGAGCAAAAATGACGATATATGGGACTGTATATGGGACTGAATAGATTGGCGATGTTGACATGAGCGGCTTTCTTCTTGGGTCCTGGTATTTGCTGGGCGACAAACTTCTGAAAAACAATCAATCCCAGCGACAGGGACGACGACAGGGGTAGGAAAGACAGGCGGAACAAAGCCAGGAGGGTTATTTGTCGCTATGTGAGGATGTAATTCCCGCTCCCGAAAGCGCCAACATCTGCGACAGACGGAGAAGAGGCCGAGCAACAGTGAGTATGGCAGTGCAGTGGGTGTGGTGTGTATGGCCCAGCTCGGGAGGTTTGATGTTGCTGCTCGAGCCGGATACGGCCAGAAAGGGAAAGAGCCCCCAGCGCCCGGCCACCGCGACTTTTACGCGAAAACGCTACTCTGCTTCGGGACTAGCGCATTGTCTATCATAACATTCCATCGATCTTCCCCATCACCACATTGAAGAATATCTCATAAAGTGTCTGTCTTTCGCTGTTTGTGACCGCCTTGAGACGTGGTTTTGTTCCACCTAAATCTAATCCTCCTCCACAAACAAACTGATTCTTCACATGAAAGAAAGTAACTGTTCACTCAAATGTCACCAGGTCAGAATAAATCCCGGATTTACTCCTTTGTCTATCTCGATGCTTGCCTTCAGGAGGCTTGTTGAAGAACAGACTTCCAACCTAGGCTAGCTGCGCCCTCAGAATCATTTGAAACCGTTTCCCCTCTTGTACGCTGGATAAAGATATGCGCGAGAAATGATCAAAAAAGCCCGTAGACATGACTCCAAGAGGTTTCAAATAACCATCGAACCAAATTCGTTTGCTAATATCCGGGGATACCGTGTGACTGAGATTTAGAAGCAGCAGCGTCCGTGGGGAAAAAGCTTCATTCACCAGGTAAAACTGGCAGTCTCAGTCATGAGACAGACATGCAACAGATTAGCTATAACAACGTCTGGGATCTAGAGACTTAACAATGAGTTTGAGTTCTTAAACAAGTAGTTTTACTTTCATTGACGTTAACTTGCAAGTAGTTTTCCTGGAACAAAGAATAGAACCAGCACAAATCCTAATAAAAATCATGATCTATATTACATCTGGGTTATTTCTTCGAAGGCTGGGAATCCAATAAAAGCTGGTGACTGATTAGCCTCGGATGATTTTCGCAAGAAACTTTGTACAAGTCCATTGTGACCTTATCATTCAGGCTGAACCGTCGTGGGATTACGGGGATGCAAGGGGGTTGGTGGCTTTGCTAGCGCGCTGTTGCCCGTAACCTTCCAAAACCGGCTCAAGATTCTGACGACTGGCTATGAAAAGGCCGCCAAGTATTTATTGCATTACCGGACTTTTCTCCGCGCGGGGAAGAGCTAAACAGCGCCTAAAGGTAAAATAACAAACCATTTGAATGACGCCAGGTTTGCAAGGGATGATTGGATCTCAGATGAGTATTCCGCCCTGGAAGTTTACCCGAATCTCTCGCTCCACATTCTAGGCAATATCATGCCCTTGCATCGTAACTTGATTAGTAGGATCTCGTCACTAGTATTTCAAACAGGTACCTAGTTATTCACACTGCCTGCTCACCTCCATCCTTCAGGGAACTTAGACTAACGGTAAAAGGAAAGTAAAACTAACACAAGAACAAATTGGGGTCACTTCAAAATAAGTAACATATTCAAGTACGCTCTCGATTGGCTAACCACATGATACGGACTGTACAGTACGTGTATGTATAATACGTGTTGACATCATATTTTACTTCCACGAGCCTCGGAACTTCCCGAGCAGGCTGGTCCGTGCGGGACAACTCAACCTAATCACAACGTCACCCCTCGCGCGCTCCGCTTTTGACCGTCCGTTTATCCTATATTTTCATATTACTCCACCCCAGCAGAAACAAAGGAAGGCTTGCGTCCTTCTGTCTACCGATTAAACCCCGCGGATGATCTCAAAACTCTGGGGAGAATCGCTCAGCACAGCCCTCCATAGCATTCGTTCACTTGGCCGTGCATCAACTGCTCACCCCACCACTCACTTCCCCCACAACGCCCAGAGCGCCGCCTCATTTCAGCCTCAACCTGACACCCAGCAAACACTGAGCCAGTGGCATATCATCAGTCATTCCCGTAGACTCTCCTCCTCGTCGTTTTCATCTTCGTCTACTTTAGCTACAATGACAGAAATCAACTTCAAAGCCCAGGCGAATGACTTTTTATCCTTCGTCAATGCTTCTCCAACACGTAGATTTCCCACTTTCCGCCCCTCCATCCTGGCTTTTTTCATTTATTTTCAATTTACTTGAACATATGGCTAACTATATGAGTATGTATATACAGCGTTTCATGCTGTCGCTTCAGCTGGTAAGCGTCTGATTGACTCTGGGTTTCAAGAAGTCAAGGTGAGTAAAATCTCAACTCCACGAAATGCACCTACAGACCATGGAGCTGACCAAGATTTCTTTCCTACTTTTTTAGGAGAGAGATTCATGGGCATCCATCTGCAAGCCGGGCGGGAAGTACTATGTTACCCGCAATGGTTCCACGATCATTGCCTTTGCAATTGGCAAAAAATGGAAAGTTCGTATTCACTATCTAACAACGGTCATATCATATACACTCTGCTAATCGGGTAAAATATCTTACCTGCGATCAGCCCGGAAATTCTATTTCTATGATTGGGGCTCATACCGATTCTCCATGCTTGAGGATTAAACCAGTCTCGAAGAAGTCTGGCGATGGCTTTGTCCAAGTCGGTGTGGAGACCTACGGTGGTGGTATTTGGCATACATGTATGTCTCTCTTTTACAACTTGGGATAAGCTATTTGTAGCTAAGAGCGGACTTAGGGTTTGACCGCGATTTGGGCATCGCGGGCAGGGCCATGGTGAGAAATGCCAACGGCTCCATCGAGGCAAAATTAGTCCACATTGATCGACCAAGTATGATATATTCTCTCAACACTACTACATCAGTCCAAATCTCTAACACTATTTCCTAGTCCTACGTATCCCGACACTCGCCATCCATCTGGACCGTCAGGAGACATTCTCCTTCAACAAGGAAACTCAATTATTCCCCATTGCCGGCCTAGTCGCTGCAGAATTAGCCAGGCGAGACGGAGATTCAAATTCTAAGAAGGATTTAGAAATCCGAACAAAAGGCAACGACAACGGGAACAACGCTGAGCCCAATACACCTTTTACTCCGCTTAAATCAACTACGGATCGCCACCACCCCTACCTCGTCGAGTTAATCGCGTCCGAACTCTCCGTCAACGCTCAAGACGTCGTCGATTTTGAGATGCTCCTCTACGACACCCAAAAAGCTTGTTTAGGCGGCTTCCTGGATGAATTCATTTTCTCCGCACGCCTGGATAACCTCAACATGTCCTTCTGCGCCACAATGGGTCTACTAAATTCCCTCACAGATCCAAAATCTCTCGACAATGACTCTTCGATCCGTCTCGTCGCCCTCTTCGACCATGAGGAAATCGGCAGCCGTACCGCACAAGGTGCAGACTCGAACGCACTCCCCGCAATCTTACGCCGCCTCTCAGTTCTCCCAGGATTATCAACATCATCGCTCGATATCTCGACAGCCTACGAGCAATCTCTCTCGACCTCCTTCCTGCTCTCCGCCGACATGGCCCACTCTGTAAACCCCAACTATGCCATCAAGTACGAGTCGGACCACAAACCCGAGATGAACAAGGGCCCCGTAATCAAAATCAACGCGAATGCCCGCTACGCGACGAACTCACCCGGCATCGTCCTTTTGCAGGAATGTGCACGCCTAGCCGGCTCTATGGGCAATGGTACAAGTGCGGGGACCGCATCGTCATTCCAGGGTGTTCCCTTGCAGCTATTTGTCGTCCGGAACGATTCGAGCTGCGGCAGCACCATTGGACCCATGCTCTCTGCAGCGCTGGGCGTGCGGACGTTGGATATGGGGAATGCGCAGTTGAGCATGCATAGTATTCGTGAAACGGGTGGAACGAATGATGTGGGCTATGCAATTAAGTTGTTCGAGAGCTTTTTCCAAAATTACTCCAGGTTGTCGAGGGCGATCTTGGTTGATTAGATGATTTTGAGTGAGATGTGTTTTGAGGAGTTGTTTTGGGGAGATAGGGGCTATGAGAAAGTTTTGCAGTGCGGTCGAGCTAGTGGCTACCTAAGAATATCAGTTCGTTGATCTTCCCGGAAGCTGTTTGCCTGAGCGTAGAATGAGTGGAAGATCTCCAATATACAAATATAATCTTGCTGTGGTGGCACCACATATTTTACGTTACCCCTAGAACCGTTGCTTTGCGCATTGGCTCCGAACACAATATGTATACGCCTTCATTCAGCTCTTGCAGTTTGGTACTAACGATCATTCTCCTACGATTCCGAAGTCATGATCCACATACTCCCAAGCAGACCCGATAAATCAACGAGACACACACCTATTTCCTGTCTCCACTCCTTGCGCAGAGGACGGGGAGGATACAGACTCCGGCTCTAGTTAAGCATAACAGAGGTAATTGAAATCCATGTGCTGCACAGAACTAGGACAGTTTACGTTATTAAAAAAAATCATGATGGTCCGTTTGAGAAAACTAAATAGACTAAAGGTTGTAAGCTACCAATCGTCCCACAAAGCTCGAGGGCTGCGGGGAAGAATCAATTGTATACGGATAATGGGGCGGCATGGAGGAAAGATCAGGCCTCTTAAAATAGATGTATTGCGCAGGTTGAAATAGAAGAAAATACAGCGACGAAATTTACACGGTGCAATACATGATGGGCAAAGACGAAATGGTGGCCAGGGCCATGTGTTACTTGGGGTATTCAATTCTCTCAAAAAATGTGGAAAGGAAAGAAATGGAATCCCAAATCCGGTAATAAAAAGCGGAGAAATAAGAGGAAAAGCGCAAACGAAATAAGGGTCAAAAAACACCCTGCAAAACTTGGCCACTTCTTCAGCAGTGGTTCCCGCATCTCCTGGATGCAACGCACTTGACAAATCTCATCTCTGTATCAGCCTGCCAACGTAGGGAAATACAGATAGGTCGTGTTGAAAATAGAATCATGATACTTAGATTCAGATCAAACGTGCAAACACTCGACCCGGAAGACCTGAAAGCTGATAATGGGGACGAATAAGTGGTGAAAAAAAAGACATGAAAAAGAAAATGAAAAATGAAAAATGAAAAATGAAAATCCAAACAACCACATGAAACAAAGAGAAATTCAAATCTCATTCCATCCAATTTATTGCCATCTGTCCACAATAGTCTCCACTCCCATATTTCTCCCAAAAGATGAAATTATGGATAATCACTTGGTGGTTGTCAATATCTCCATCGCCACTGTGCAAGGACTATCGTTTGACCATTGGACTTTTGGGAATACATACGCCAAACAAAAAGTAGTTTGGTTTACGAGCTGTTCAAAGAGTTTGGGTAAGGTTGGGATCTGGCGTGTCTTCCGCTCAAATAGGGGATGCGGAGTTTGAGGTCATATCATATCCGACATCCCGAAAAGATCCTGAAAAATCCGCGGTTCTCCCAAACGATGGATACAGAACAGGACAAGGGATGCTATTGTTCTCGTCCTTATTTCCTTCCGGTTCATTTTCCTGTGCGACAACGTCTTCAAAAAACTTATAACCGTACTGATCCGATTGCAGGCGTCGCTGTTGCGCATTCTGAATTTGGTCGGGAGAAAATATATATCATTTCATCCTGGCCAAGGAACGTAGAGGTCAGACATAAGGTCCCCACGATGATCGACGACAAATCAGACAACTCGAACTATAGAGGCTGGGGTTATGCCATATCATCCACAACGAACTGCTCATCATGGTTCAAGCTGCACATGGCCCCGGACAACACGTTATCGAAAAATGATGACCCCCTTCTATCCCAAAAAGTGGGCCCTAGCTTATTGAGAATCCCGGATGGGGAACTTCCAGAGATTCTGTGCGAAGAATATCTTCGACGCCTTTATAAGCATGTCATGGGGAGACTTAGCACGATATATGGGCAGTCCATTGTGGATATGCTACCAATCAAAGCGGTATTCACAATCCCAGCGGACTGGGATAAGAAATATAAAACAACCTTATGTGAAACCGCACACCGTGCAGGCATTGCAACTGGAGAGAACGACTCGATTTTGACGGTCAACGAACCGGAAGCTGCTGCTTTAGCTGCATTCGAAGCCAGTCTGGGGCAGAAAAACAGTTCAATTTTCAAGGTAGGATCAAGAGTCCGCATTCGCAACCTTATCAATTAGACTCCAAACAGCTGGCTCGAAGGACATTAATCATTAGCATTCTCGACGCTCCCAGGTAAACAACAATGTTGTGGTGATCGATATCGGCGGGGGAACGATTGTAAGTGCAGTAGCTTCGAGTTCTTATGACAAAGTTGACAAGCGTTAGGATATTATAACCTACAAAATTCTTCAGACAAATCCTTTGAAAGTACACGAAGCCTGTACGGGAACTAGTAAGTGTATTCCCGCTTGACTATCTGTCCCGTTATATCTGACAAGAAGCAACATAGGCGCAAAGTGTGGGGCTACCATGATTGAACGCGAACTACATCGGCTCATGGAAGAAAAATGCAGACCCGCATTCTCCAGCCTTCCTGCCAAAGACACGGCAGCGATTTTATGACGGATATTGAAACAATGAAAAAAAAAAAAAACTTCACAGGCTACGGTGACGAGCATGTAAAAGAACACCTGATCCGTCTAGTTATGAACATTGACGATAGTGCCGGGTACGACTATGATTTGGCACAAGTGAAAATCACCAGGTTTGTTCCCTCGTGCATATCCTAAATCGAATGCCTCAATTACTAAATTCATTATCCGAAGTGAGGAACTTGCGCAAATTTTCGACAAGGTCATAGCCCGCACCTTCGATATGGTCTCCGAACAAATCGAAATGGCCCGAAAAAGGAATGATAATCCCGTGCAGGTAGGAGTTCCTAGAATGTTTGGTAAGAGTGCAATTTGATTGACAGCAGAACTTTTCCAGTTAATAATACTTTGTGGCGGCATGACCGATTCCCAATATTTTCAGGCACAGTTTAAAGAATTCTGCGTGAAGAAATTGGACAAGAAAGTTGATGTAATTGTACCACACGAAGCTTGGCTAGCCATTGCAAAAGGAGCGGCACTCTACGCTTTTGGACAATCGATAGTGGAGAGCCGCAAAAGTAGATGGTCTTATGGCATCGGAGTGCATAGAACCTTTGATCACGAACGTGATAACGAAGAAGATCAGTACAACTGTCCAAGCAGGGGAGAGCGAGTTAAAGGACATGTTGAATGGTTCATTAAGCAGGTACCAATGAACTTCCCATAGTGCAAGAATGATGCAAACTAGACACGCTAACGGATGCTGAAGGGCGAAAGCGTCAAGGACAAGGTGAAATGGATCCATGGGTACATCGTGATGCGAAAGGGTAGGCAGCTGAGAGACACGGTTGGCGATTTGGTGTTGTACAAATCCAAAAGTCCAACCCCAGGGAATAAGATTGATGACCCAGGTGAGCGCCATTATCAAGGTGATGGAAGTAAGTGAAAAACAGTTAACAAGCAGCTATCATGATAGATGTCGAAAAATTGACGACCCTCACCATTTGCATTCCGGCTCGGAACTCGCAGGGCGACAAAAATGTGAGGGTCGGGCACATAATATTGGTGAACGAGAAGACGGTGAAGTTCGAAGCCAAATGCGGTCACGCACGAGTCGGCCTGAAACAGACTGATTATGAAGACAACAAAATATAGATAGGCATATTCCACGCGTGCTGGATCCCGATGGTAATGGATGGAGAGAGGAAAAAATGGGGTTGTCGTGGTTCGATTCGAAGCTTGATTAGGGTTCGGAGAAAAGAGGATCCGGTTTGTTCTGGGGGTCAAGCCATCCAGGCGCAATTGAGGTTTGATTAGCGTCAATGCTGCCGGGGCGATCAAACCGGTGCGCCGTTAACGTCATATCCAGGTTTTGGCAAGCTTCACCTCATGTTAGATGCCAGGTACAAAGCCAGTCCCAATTGATATCTCTTGATTGTACATGTACTCTTTATCGCCACGATGGATAATTGAACCAGGCATCATTCAGTATCAAAACTTCGTGACGTAGTAGAAGCCTGCTTTTTGTTGCTTGTCTGTCACGGATATGTATAAAACAGGGTATTCCCCGGGTCTGAGCTGGCTAATTAACTGAATTCTTCATATGCTTATCCTTTCGGAAACCAAGCTATATATCTTATATATCTCCTCGTGTACCCAAAAGGACACACATACTCTCATCCTCAAAATACTACCCCACAACCCACGCGTTCTAAACACCCACCCTCCAAAAGAACAAAACCGCTTATACCACCACCAACAATCAAACCCCAAAATGACCGACCGCACCCAGAACCAACAAACCAATAGCAGTGGCAGTGGCGGGGGTATACTAGGCGGCCTCGGTAACGCCGTGGGCGGCGTGACTAAAACCGCTGGAGGACTAGTCGGCGGCACCCTTAACACAGCAGGTGAAACCGTCGGGGCGGCTGGGAAGGGGCTGGGAAATACGGCGGGGGATGTAACCGAGGGCGTAGGCGATACAGTGAAGGGATTGGGCGGAACGGTGCGGGATGCTACCGGTTTGGGTAAGAAGGAGGGGGAGCCCCGGGGGGAGAAGCGGACTGGTGCGTGAGGGGTGGAAAGGGCGAAGGGAGGGGAG
>JAFEJD010001623.1:0-20546 GCA_018296065.1 Blastomyces percursus | reverse complement strand
CGCGGGGCTTGCGGTGGTTGATTCGATCGCGGAGAGTGGAATAGGGAACATTGTATGCTTTAGCAGCAGCTTTGAGACTTAATATTTGCTTGGTTTCATAGGCAGAAATAGCTAATAAAAGCATTGCTTCTTTGTTAGAAGCTTTAGATCTTGATATTGAAGGCATATTTAATGAATTTGTTAATAAAGATGGTTAGATGAAGGAGCCGATCGGTTGAGTGGTGCGATCGGTTGAGTGGTGGATTACGTTATATATATATATATTATATATATCCATATTTTTATTTATTTATTGGAAAGTTGGTAGCAACTGCTTTACTTTCTTTTCATTTACCATCTAGCATATTATACCATTACTCCATTACTCCATTATCACTAATTATTAGTTAGTCAACTTAACTTAGTTATCACTATCCATCCACCTATGTACCTAGTTACGTATAACTATATGTTATCTGTCAGCCATGGCTAGCTCTCCCTGTGATTCAGCCTCTCTTCCTCCAGTGTTGACTGTGTCAGCTACTGGGGTAAAAGAGCTCAATCACCACTAGTTAACACTGGAGGAAGAGGGGCTGAATCACAGGGAGAGCAAGTCATGGCTTGACAGACTGGTGGTGATTGAGCTCTTTTGCCCCAGTAGCTGACACATACAACATCCACTAGAAGGAGAGAGCGAATCTGGAAACGACCAAAATCGGTTCTTGCTGAATGTCGCTAAGTGCTTAATAAAGAAAATTAAATTAAAAATAAAAATAAAAATAAAAATAAAGAGCTTGGTGGTGGCCATGCTATCTAAAATGCTACAGACAGATATGGTGTTGGGAATCGGGTTCGAGTCAAGGTCTGGCGAGGATACTTCTCATACGTAGTTATAGGTGTGTTTATCCGCGCGGTAACGAAAAAAATAAATCTTTTTTTTTTTTAAACTTAATTTTCTGACCCTGTTTTTATATTTTCCCATGTATCTTTGTATCTTGAATCTTATCTCCATGTAGGTACATGTATCATCCTAGGCAACAACAACAAAGCCCTAGAATAAATTCACACACAAGGCATGTAATATAATATAACCAAACCTAAACCTGGCCACGCAGCAGTCTCTGTGTGCCGAAGAATCCCTCATCTGATTTCATCTCATATCGCACAACGGCGACCGGGAAGGGAGGAGGGGGGGAGCGATAAGATTAGAGAGCGGTTGTTAGATTCATCGATCGACCGGGGAGATAAATGCGTTATGTTTCGTAGCTATTCCGGCCCATAGGAGGGGAAAAAGGGGGAAGAAAAAGAAGAAGCCTGCAACAAGGGAATCCATCTTTTTTATTTGTTTCTTCTGTTTTATCTGTTTAAAAAGGAACAAGAAGATATTATAACCTGCCCCCGCGAAGAGCGAGGACTAAATGTAGTGTAGCGCCGCCTTCGAGGTTGTAGTCTGCCGCGGTCTTGTCATCTGCCCTGGTTGGTTTTTAGCAGGGGAAAAAAGAAGTAAAACATGGGTTATATTTGTAACGATTAGGGAGACAAAGGTATTTTTTCAAGGTGTTTTTAATGAACGCTTTGTTTATCGGGCCCTCGTTGCATAGGATGGTAGGTGAAATAGTAAAAACGTACATTTGTTTCCCTCCGAAAATCAATCTCTGTTGCGAAGGAGGGATGCCCTGTTTTTCCTCAACACGTTCCTTTATGCGGGATACCTAGCGGGAGGAGAGAGAAAAACGAGTTTCAACGTCAGCCGCAGTGTTTTTTTTTTTTTTTTTTTTTATTTGGGAAGTTTGTTGCTATCTATATGTTGACTTGGAGACTGGGGAAGAAAGAGAGAAAGAGAGGGGAGGGGCGCACTTTGTAGTCTGGTTCTATGTCCAGCTCCATCTCATTGCCTGACAGCGTTCGCACTCTGCGATGGCGGGGTTTGATTAGCTTTTCCCAATACTGGTTTTGATGCACATATGGGTGATATTCGAAGTACTGGACTCACTTGATAAGCATTGTGGTAGTAGTTGTTGGTGATCGTGGTCGGGCGGGGGATGCGAGGATGGGAGGATGGGAGGATGGGAGGATGGGAGGATGCGGATGCGGATGCGGATGTGGACGAGAGAGCTGTAGAGACGAGGGTTGAGCTATGTTTTTATAGTTTATTGGGGGAGCTGAGGATATTCCAAGGCTGGTTGGGAGGAAATCGTTGTTTTTATGCCAGGCTGCCAGATGTATGGATGGGAAGTTGAAGTTGCCAGTGAGGTCACTAGGAGAGAATTGGCGGGGATAGTAGTTGTTTATTTAGTTAGAACTTAAATAGCCGCAACCAAGGCTTGATCCGCTCTAGACGCATTTCGATGTCCCTCAGATAACTGACAGAGCTATTTACCACTTTCCCAAGACCAGCGGTACAGCACCATTGTAAATAATGATCTTGTGTTTCATTCTCTAGCTGCTAAAAGCCGGTTTGTGTGGCTCTCTCAGCCCGCATCGCCATCAACTGCCAGAGTTGCTGGGATAGATTAACTACCGCAGCCTTGTTCACTTGATCCCTCTACACTCTACGCTCTCTTGTTCGCGGATATTGCTCTAAGCAAGGGATAAATATGGACGAACTTTCCCTTACACCCTGATGTGTGTATAAATAATGGTCTTGGTAGGCATATAACTATATGTAACTTATGCCGCTCGAGCATGTCTTTTCTTCGATAGTTCTACAAATAACTCCACAGCTAACCCTCTTCTTTAGAATATCCAAGCCATATCAGAATGCAGGTACCTGTCCAACCCAAACACCACCCGTGTCTAATTAAGCCCACCCACGGGAGAGTTGTGAAGGAGTTCTATCGTAGGTCTATCGTCCTGTTAACACATACCAAGGCGGCCAGGAGTAATCAATCAGCTAGGATTGAGTTTTGCGAAAAAGGTAAATGACAATAGGAGGAGACAGAAGAATACAGAACTTCACTGGTACACAAGACATGTTCAGCCATTTGTTTCCGAGATAAACACGGATTAACTGAAACGTTTGAATGTGGCTGTCTGCTCGCGCTGAGAAGATGGGTCATTTGGGCTGTCCAAGAATGAGACTCCTGGAAGGAGCGCTGTAGTCAAGGAAGGGTTGAGAGTTGAACCACCCTAATAAGTTCAAGACAATAGACATAATCAGTATCTAACATGCTCGGCAATAGACACCTCAAGGTAAAGGAAGATAATCACTTGAAGACTGATTGATATTCGATCATTGTGTGTTGCGATGTCATGCCCAGCCCCTGTCAACACGGATATCCTAAAACGGCTAGCGCGCCGTCCTGGCCCTAAGCGAAACGAAATCCCACAACCCGCCGGGCAACAGTCAACGCCCCCCAGACTTCCGACAACCAGGACACCCAGCGACACCACCTCCAGTTCGACAACCGGCCAATTCAGTCAAAATGGTAAGGAGTCCTGTTTCCCTTTGGTTCTCTGTCTCGTTGTCTGTCTTCTCTCCCGGTTGGGATACGTGAGGTTATCGATGCACGAAGGGGGGAAAAGAACGCCGGGTTTGTGTGTGCGATGAGCTTTGGAACCCACAACAAACCGCGCAAGGGAAATGACGGCGGAATTGGAAAGATCCCATCGTTTTGGAGTCATCGGCGGCGTTTTGTTCGGTAAAACGCCCGTTGGGGAAGTTATGGTTTAGTTTGCGTCAAGCAGGGGGAGAATCTCGCGAAACGTACCCAGAGGCTACAATTACGACTATCATCGCACAAACTCTCTGGAGCGCGTTGGGAAACGAAATTATGTCTACCATACTACACGAATTTGACCGTTTCTATATATATATGCCAAGCGACTGAAATCTCGTTCAACCGGACGATGCTATGATTTACTCGGAGACGGGTGTTGATGGCCAGGATTATTTATATACCGGGAGAGAAAGAAGAACAAAAAATATATGGAAAAAGTGGTGCTGATGATATCTGGGCTCCGTCCCGAAACAGGTCAACATTCCCAAAACTCGCCGGACGTACTGCAAGTCCAAGGAATGCAGGAAACACACCCAGCATAAGGTCACCCAGTACAAGGCTGGAAAGGTGAGAATGCAAAGTCTTTGCTCTCCATGAAAAAAGAAGGATGAGGAGGGAGAAATAATATATATATATATATATATATATGTGGTGGATGTGGTTGCTGATTGTTGTATTCTTGCTTTTGCTTCGTTTGCCAAAAAAAATATAGGCCTCGCTATTCGCACAGGGAAAGCGTCGTTACGACCGTAAGCAGAGCGGTTACGGTGGTCAAACGAAGCCTGTGTTCAGGAAGAAGGCAAAGACCACAAAGAAGGTTGTTCTGCGGTTGGAGTGCACAGTCTGCAAGACCAAGGCGCAGCTGGCTCTGAAACGATGCAAGCACTTTGAGTTGGGGTATGTTAACACACACACACAGCCTTTCTCTAATGGGGAAAACATGGTTGCTAACAATTCCTTTCTTCTCCTACAGTGGTGACAAGAAGACAAAGGGAGCGGCTCTTGTTTTCTAAACTTTTAATCCAAATCGTATACGTTGTCCTGGGTTTCTGTCCGCCTTTTTCCATTTCTCTTTTCCTTTTTTTATCTTTTTCTGTTCTCCTTTTAACATTTTGTGGGCACACACGCTCTGTAAATAGAGCGGATGGTTGAAATTCTAAAAAAAAAAGAGAATGAAAGTCATGAACAGTCCCTGATTTTTTTTTTTTTTTAATTTTTTTTTTTTTTTTTTTTTATACACGACACACCCTTTCTTTTTTCCGGTGATCGTTGTTCGTTTTCCTTTTCCTTTCTCCCACTCATGACTCATGACCAACCGAACGTAGCCAGTCCGGAGGGGTTGCCTAGATACCGAATATGTCGATTGGTGAAAAAAAAAAAAAAAAAGCTGCCGTCTATCGCGGTCTCTCGCGGCCTAGCCTATTTTTCTGATAGCATATAGACGCGCCGACTTCGACACAGTGGCTTTGTCCAAATCCGCTTCTCCGTGCGTCCCCGGATATGTATATTACCAGATAAGTATATTATATGTATCCGACAACTATTCCCATACACCCAAAATATTTCTTGTCCTTATTCACCGTCCACTGTTTCGCCGTCTTAGCTCTTAGACCATTCGATTGATCATCAAGCGAGAAATTGGAAGTGGAAATTCTTCCTGGGACAGAAGGAGCGATGAACGGTGCTCTCCTACTTCGCACATGGGAACTTAAAGGGGAGGAAGGCAGGAACAGTGAGGTGTGCTCCTTGTCATTGCTCTTTTTTTTATCTTAAACCTTCGGTGATCTGAAGGAAAGCCTCGGAAAAAGGAAAAAATTGCCCTGCATTCCCTATACGTTTTAGGGAAACATGCATGCATGACATGGTGACCTACGGGGGTAGGGACGTGGGGGGAGGCGGAGACTGTCGGGACAGGGACGCGGTCTACGACCTGAGTGAAATGACAGAGCTATATAAGACTATTATCTGACATCTGGAGAGAAAGACCAAGTCGGTTTTGCGGGGGTTTTATGTTATGTAGAAAGGCTGCTCTGCCACATGTAATGTGCGGTTGTTGGTCGGTCATATATGTGCCAGCAGAGCAAACAGTTCAAATGGTCTTCGGGCTTGAGAGTTGAAATCTCAGTGGACACCTACGTATCTATTCATCTGTCATAGGCAGATGGAGAAAACATATGACAAAAATTCATTATTGATTCATTTGCATAACACATAGGAAAAACCTCTATAAAATAGGTTCGTTTGAGAAAGAATCTCTCTCTACACATTCATATTATGTATGCCCACTTCTTCTCTCATCTCACATTATACTAACATCCTGTTTATATATCTCTATCCCTTTTATCTCATCACATCACTCATTATAGATAGATAGATGATACCTTTCAAACAAGAAGGGAGGAATGAGAAAAGATAGTTACAAGGTCTGATTGTATTTGCACCAAGAAAAAGAAAAAGACAAAGGGAAAAAAGAAAATATACATCGAAATCGATGAAAAGGATTGCGTGTCGGACCGTGCCATGTGGTGGGTTGTTTGAGCTTTTGAGGCGTAAATAAGAAAAAGAAAAGTAAGAAAAGTCGCCAGGCAAGCAGGGAGGCAACCACAAACAAGCCGCCTTCTTTGCAGAAGACTGCGCGCTCCTCAATTCGGAAATAAATAAATAAATAAATAAATAAAAATAAATAAAAAAAATAAATCCCCGGGAAAATCTACCCGGTTTTCCGTTCTATATAATGGTTAGGTACTGGTTAAACAGCCCGAGTAGTTGCGTCATTGACTGAGTAGAAAATGCAATAATAAGATAAACAAATGGAATACAATAAGAAAAAAAAATAAAGGGAGGAAAGGAAAGAAGCCCATATAAACAACACCATCCCTGCATGCTTTTTGCCGTTTTCTCATTTGTGTGGCCTTTTTGCAGTTTGTCCATGCCCTTATTTATTGTGCCCATGATCGCCGAATGAATAGTCGCCAAAGTAACATGTTCAAGAAAAAAAAAAAAAAAAAGGAAGGAAGGTTAAGGAAATTGTGTGAAAAAAGAGGGGAGGATAAGAGATCGGAAAACATAAGAGGAAAAAAAAAGGCCTTCTATGCAACGCGATGTGTGGGTATACAAAAAATTAAATTAACAAAGGGGAAAAAGAGGAAAAAGTGAGATTCAGAAGTTAGACTAGACAAATGGTATTTGGAGAAAAAAGGCCGTTACATGAACGTTTCTCGGCCCAATAGCATAACATAACATGGTGGATTGTGCAAGAGATGGCAACACACAACAAATCAGGATCGATTTGGTTCCGTGATCGTGGCGGTACTATTGTGACCCGGTGTCATTGGGGGGTGTTTACTATGATAACCTTTGTTGTCGTCATCGTGGTCGTTGCCGTTACCGTCATTACCACTATTGTCTCCTCCGCCGCTGTCATCATTAGGAACTACAGTTATCTTTGAGTTGATCGAGGCAGACCTCATGCGTGACGTCAACGGTAATTGGTATTTGACAACACCGCGCACGATCAGCTCAAAGGGATGCTGCAAGACTCGTTCCCAACGAGCAGTTCCGCCTTCTTCGGTTTTGTTTCCTGGCTTTGCAAGCCTTACTTCACCAATTGACACGGACGGCTCATACTTCCAAGGTGAAGAGTCGAAGGTGAGAGGAGAGTCGAAATGGAAAATGCGGCCGAGGAGCATAGTCTGTGGATCGCCAACAGGGTCTTCGGGCGGGTCCTCAAAGATAGGATCCGTACCTTTATCAACGCCGCCAGCAGTGTGTGTGTTATCGCTTGTGGATGCGGTATTCCGTTTCACCGCACTAGCTAAGCGGGCCCGCGCTTTGCTATCTTTCATCCGAGGTGCTATTATATATGGGTGAGAAGCAGACCCATGCCCGAGCGACTCGCCACCAACGTATCTACTCTTTGCAAATATATTGACATCCATATCGTTGACTGTCAAAGTCATGAGATTGGGATTGATTGCTTGAACCTCGAGGCCAAACATAATCTCCTGTTCCGAGGCCAAGACGTTCTGGATCTTCTTGACGTGCACATCCGCAAGCGGTTTCATCAGCCCAACCACAACCGTAGTCGCGCCTCCAATGAGTAAAAATAGGAAAACCAGGAGTAGAATACAGAAACCGTATCGTGAAAACCAGCTTCTTTGTCGTTGTTCCATATACTCCAACTGACGAAGACTTGCACTATTAGGACGACGGCCGTGGCGGCTGCGAGTTGCACGAACAGACCCGACAAGTGGCGTTCGCTCATCATCGGCGCCCTCACCATCGAAATCGTAACCATATGTATCACCATTCTTTTTAGGGCTACCCATACGATAGCTATGAGACCCGCGGTATGCTTGTTTACCGTTGCTAAAGTTATGTCTCGATGACTTTGGACTCTGGGAAACAAGAAATGGGGACTGATCGAGCAGCGATGGGTGACCGCTCCTCCCGTGGCGACCAATGTGGGAATGCCTTGTGGAATGGATATGCCCGTTGGTTCTTCCACTTCCCCTTCCACTCGACTGATCTCCGTCTACATCCAATGTACCATAGCCGGCATTAGTGAACTTCATACTTCTTTTCCCAGTAATGGTATGGTCCCTCGGGCCTAATCGTGATCGGTTTCCATACTGGTCGGCTTGGCTGGTCATCGACGTAGTGCTGGGAGTCCTCGAATGATATCGAAGTTGGCGAGCAGGATGGGAATCTGGAGGGTTTGACTCGTAAACAAATGTTTCTGCAGAATCAGAAGAGTCTGCCTCATCGACCGCGCTAGCAACTTTAGCCTCAAATATATCTGCCTTGGATGAAACTATTGGCGAAGTTACAGTTAGTTAAATGAATAGTACTTGATATCAAACTGAACAAGGGTTATCACAAACCTGTACCGGCCGGAAGTGCTGTTGACTTTCGAACTGGTTTCTTTTTTTCCTTTTTTGGTCGAATAGTTTCATCGCTTACTTTCAGCCTGACGCTACCTCCGATATCCGTTCTCGCAGAGACGCGTTCGCCTGTACCACCAAGAGATACTTGGGGTATAGAGCTAACCGTTTCTGCCTCGATAATCATATTCCTCGCAGGCGCATCACCAACCTTCCCTCGAGTTGTACTTAGCGAGGTAAATGAGCGCTTTGCAATGATATCACCCGGCCTTGTGTTGGCAGATGATAGCCTTGGTTTGCTCTTATTCCCTCCGCTATCACTTCCACTTTCCACGCCAGTTTTGGAAACAAATGGAGCAGATTCATCCACATTCTCTTCCCGTGGCAGAATTTCTGGTGACTCTGTCGGAGCACCACCTTCCTGTACCGTTTCCAAAATCGATCCCGTCCCGCTACCACATCTATTCAAAGTCACCCTTGCGTTTTGGCGATTATATTTATCATCAGTTTCCTCCTCTAGCGCATTCGCATGTTGGGTGACACCGACTGTAGGAGCGGGGTTTCTCTTGCTAGAGATGTTTGCCATGGTAGTGTCATGGTCCGATCGCTTTGAAGCGTGAGGTATATTGTTACGCGACGATAGAACCGGCGGAGGTGGTGATTTGAGTCTGGGAGATATAGGCCATTGCTGTGATGAGTCGCCATGCTTCCAAGGCATATTATTGGACTTGCTAGGACGAGGCAAGTCTGAGGACGGTTTAGTCAAAGGTGGTGGGAATTGCGGTTTGCTCACATTGGAGAGATTCCGTCGGAGTGTGACAGCAGAGGGGGTAGGTATGCGATTGGGACTCAGCTCCTGGCTGTTTTTGCGTGATCGCGAGACTGCTCTCGACGCGGTTGCGGAGTTTATCGATCGAAGGGGGCGGATGGGAGAGGTCTCGCGTGAGGAAGTAACCGAGTTCGTTGACGACACTGGGGCTGATCGTCCGGAGGAATGTCTGTGATGATAAGACATACTCACGAACGAAGTCTGAAGCCCAGATGGTGAGATGAGAGCGTCAGGTCGAGAAGAACCCTGCGCACCAGGTCCAGAACATGTTTGTGCAGCCAATGTACCCCCACTGTGAGTTAGTGTTGACTTGTCATCGGCAGGTAGATCATTGGAAACAGATGGGTTATTTGATGAAGCCATGACCGGAGTGACAAAAAGCCAGGAAGCAGGTTTTCGTCAGCGGGTTTTCAAGGAACTGATAGGGCGAAATACGTTGGGGCCAGCCCGTAGATTTGGTCGGAATTTTCCCAGTAAAACGTTTACACAGCTCAAAGGGAAGAAAAAAAAAAAAGAAAAAAAGAAAAAACAGGTTAACAGATGTAAGGTGGCTTCATGCTTTGTTAGTAAATAAACGCCGTCAGAGGTACATGCACAGTTGAGTGGTGGGATGGAAACGTCGGATGTTCGTTGTCAGTTGTTGCTGTTGGTGTAAGGCTACTGCACAACACAAGATCATGATTGAGATATTTCAGAGCGTTAGACCAAAGAATAAGAGGCCCAGAGAGCTATAAGGGTGTATTGGTTGACGATTAATTTGCAGGCCGGCGATGATTATTTTCGTAATTATTTCCCAAATGCTATTCTAGAAAGCTAAAAAAAATTAAAAAGACGGAGGCGAAATAATGCAAAAAGTGTTCGAGGTTGTCAAAGAATTATCCCTCTGGACTTTTTCCCGTTGGCGTACGCCGGACGCACCACGTTCCTGGCGTTACGGGGCGGCGGCTTTAGTCAGTTTTCGCTGGTAATTGTTTTGCTTGGTTTTCCCTTTTCGTTTCGGTCTTCCTCTCGGCACTCCTGTTCTGTCGTCTTTCTCCGAGCGTCGTGGCCAATTTTGAGCCCTATGGAATTTAAAAGTCACAGGCGAGACCAACTAGCCTGGCACGGCGTCGCACAGCGGAAGCGATTTAGTGGGTCAAGACCAATCGGCGCGGCCCACGTCGAAAAGCCCCAGTGTGGCCCAACGTACACGAATATTTGGACCTCACTCAAGAGCATTGAAAGACCACGCCGGGGTTGAATTCTGCAAGACGACAGCCAGTGGTAGGCTGCCAGCGACAGCAACCCCCAGTTACCCCCAAGGACCGAAACACCGCAGGCAGGTAGGCGAAAAGAGGACGTCGAGAACTCGGGGTAGAATCAAAAGGCGAAGTCCGGAATACACTAGGTAGGTCTGGAGAACTTGGCTGAAGGACTGGACCGTTGAAGGCCTGCCGGGGTGAAAGTATCGAAGTAGATGAGCCAGGATAGGACTGGATTGGAGCGCCGGGAAGCAAGTGAGTGAGCGGAATAGAGGAGATCCGGGCGATGACGGCGGACAGGGAACAGAGAGAGGGAGGGAAAGATATCAACAGGATACGAAGAGAACAAGAAGCGCAGGGGGTTGTTCTGTTACTGCGAGGGATGTGAGGATGAGGAGGATGATGATGATGATGGTGGTGATGACAGAAGTTGGCAGTTGGCAAAGCGGCGGAGGTTGAAAGATACCGCATCGGGCAATGATAGGGAGGCTGCGGTGGTAATTTATTTCGATGCGGTGACAATACGTGACGCCCGTTCAAGCGCCCGGTCCAGACCACTCTCCCCATGGCCGATCTGCCCGGAGGACTTGGAGAAGACCCGTCGTCCCACCCAAATCCCGCGCCACTGGGAGCAGTGAGAGGTACCCCAGTAGTTGCCGTTGTCTCTCCTGACCGCCTCGCAGCCTTGCCGGTTGCTGACACCGTACCAGATATCGTACGTATTTAATACAAACTGATCTCTTTGCGTGATAACTACAACTTACAGTGCATAGAACCTTCATTGATACCGTGTTTGATCCTATATTTGTTCAAGCGGCCCGGTTGGAGGGAATCCCACACCATAGAATGACATCAATTCTACTCTGGAAACCCTCGTTTCCAACCATGGTTATCTTTGAGCTACATACGGATTAGTTTGATGCTAACTTACCATTGGCCGTTCTGCGGCCAACGGGCTTCCTCCGATCTGAGCTTTCTATCAAATTGGCCACTCAACCGCCATTAAAAACGCCCACTCTTGGGCATTGTACCCATCCATCCCTGAGCTTGAAGCCCGGACCCATCCTGTTTTACCAAGAATAGCCAACTGAGTTTTGTATTTTTGCACTTTCACAATCGACAGCTTTGTTTCTTACTTTTCAGCGTCTGCTTGCCAACTTTTCCAATCCTTGTCCTTGATAAACAAGCCAGTTCCGCTGCATTTCCGTGGCCTAGACCTCCCCCCCTCTTCTCCGCAAACCAGGCCCAACCACAAGGAAAACTGGCGACAACTCGTAAATAATGCGGGGAAAAAGACAAGGACCAGTGCTCTTCGACCATCGTTGCCGCTGCCTTCGATGGGTAGTTTTTGGTGTTCTGGACTTATCGGCATTCGGATTCAAAGCCATACAAGTGACATCTATAACCCAGGTGCCGTGTCTGAAAAACATCATGGAGTTACCTTCAACTGACAGGCGGAACGGCCTGCATAACTCCCGTCTAGTTGCAGTTCTCTGCAGGACAGAACGCGGGGCATGCAACGCGTTGGAAAATTGACCAACAGCCCTCGGGATAATAATCCTCAGTTGAATCAAAACACCATCCCCCCTCCCATGATCTTCGTTCCTCATTATTTATTGGCAAATATCTATTTTCCAAAACTGAATCAAAGCACGGCGAAACACATGACATGAGAATGATATTTAGAGTCCGTGCCCCTCCCCGCGAACGGGCCATTTATATATCGAGCTCAACGAATCGCAGCAACCTAGACGTCAGTCTGCTGTTCAACCTGTCGATGAGCAGGTTCATGCAAAGAACCAAAACTAAATCAACCCCGCTCTCTCCAAATCTCCAGCTCACATTTCCCTATTTTAAGACAGCCCAGGCGGCGAACGACAAACAATCATGATCATGTTGCCAGTTTGATTTCAATTGCGAGGATGGATTTAACATAGCATATGCAATATATATGTACAGTGCAATGTGCATGCACATATACATGGTACATTCTTTTGGTAGTCCAGCCACGGGACCCGCCCAGCGATGAATATCATCTCCCTTTCGCAAAAGGGAAAGAAGCTAAACTCTCCCTCGAATGGACATCGCACTTCACTGCTTTCCTAGACTGAATTCTCGATAGGCCAAAAAGCTCCTTTTTGATACGTCCCCACTCTGTGTGGTTTACACATGACGGGCGGAAAGAAGCATATTTCGTTCTTAATATATGTACCCTTCTTCCTTGCCTTAACCCATAGCCCACATCTGCGCAATTGAGGGGCTGTGATGTGCCTAACCCAGGCCAGATGGGAGGTTCTTGCTAAGAACTCAGCGTTGAAAAAAGAGGTGAATATCTCCAATGACTCGATTCATGGGGAACTGTGGGGAATGGTGGAATGGGCAGGGTAGAGCTGGTCTCTTCCGCTTTGCACATACCTTTACGTCTACGACTTACGTCGAATTTTAGATGTTATTTACTTCCTTGGGAAAAAATACCTACGCCGTACGTATTTGCTTGAGGGGGCCAGGAGCGGATGAGGAGCTCTCATTGAGTCAGGAGCATCTGCCATTCTACATTCAAGTCGTTCTGGTGCTCATCTACGCACTTTTGACTGCGGCTATTTCTGGCTGTTTGAAATTGACCCCCCTCGTGGCGAAATTGATGAAGATATACTAATTGGAAACTTCCAAGAGTGGAATGGGCGATGTTAATCTTCCATGAGTTCAACTGACTATTTTGCACCAGCATGAATGCTCTATCTACGTACCATCCAGGTTAAGACAGCCAAGTGACGTCCCCTTTGGTGGTGATGTGTGTGCTTTGCTTCACACCTATTAAAGTCCCCGAAGGTGCTCTATGCTAAATACACTCTTGGAAACTTTCGTCCCATCCTTGTGCTCCTTTGTAAAGGGGAGAGGGGGGGGAGGGGATGGAAGGAGAAAAGGGAAACATCAAGTTTCCTCTCACACTCTCAGTTCCAACCAGCTAAGTTACTGTCAGATATGTCTATTCTGGCCAAATATACAAATAACTAAATAATTGACAATGGGACTGCAACCGCTCTCTGTTGCGTATAGTATATAAGGAGTATTCTGTCACCATTCTCGCCTCACCTTGTGACAAACATCCAAGCTGAACCATCCAGGAAAGCAAGCGGCAGCCTTGTTCAGTAAACCTACCTCTCCTGCACAAGCATGGGGCCAGAACCGAAAAGGGGCGGGATGGACAGAAAGGAAAAGCCGCAAATTGAGCACGGCAGTGCATTTGATGCACTCCATGTCTGCGTGCAAGTCTCGATTGTGTAACGAAGGGAGAAGGGCAGATTTTCGACTTCGATGGAAAAAAGTAAAATGCGTAAATAGATTTTACCCCCAATGTGAATGGATGGGTGGATGTAAATGGATGGGACACGGGGGTATTTCGTGTGAACGTCACGTACCTGTGTTGCGACTTGAATCCCGTAGGCAGTAGAAAGAAAAGGTGGGCGCAGTCAAAACACGCAAAAAAGAAAAATCGCCTGAGTACATTGATCAATATGTAGTTGGAAGGGCAGATTTTGTGAAAACCGGGAGCCGCAATGGAGGGGAGGGTCAGAGCGAAATAAATGGTTGTATATTCTCCAGACAAATAAAACACGGGGCAGAGCCAACAATGAGGCAATCATACATATTTACTTTTTAACTTAGGAAGCGAAGGTCTGTTTCTCTCCGAGAAAACGTGGTCCGGCAAGTGGCTCTAGAACCTGGAGTTCTTCACTTAACCCGTATCGTATATATCTAAGAAATGCATACCAACGTCGCTGCGCCTGTCGCCTGGACACAGACAATTGCCAGGTGGGTGGTGACTACATAAAAGAAAAGAATAAAATTATGGAAATGAAAGAAGTTCGACAACACCCGCGTATCCGCGGGTCGGACCAGGTTCCCCGAGCGATCCGGGGCGTCGTTCCTCGTTCGATAGCCTATTTGTTTGAGAAAAGAGGAGATAAATTGGATGGCATGGAGGGTTCTCTCTCTTCTTTTCTGAGACGTGTCCCCGTAGACTGCCAATAATGCGCCATATGACAGTGATGGGAGCGTCAGGGCTGTGTCGGGCGCAAGGCTGAACAAAGCACGACTCCTTGAGGTTCTGACTGGCTGGCTGCGAGTTTGAGCCCGGGGCAAGTTGTGAGCCTTGTTAGCACTGCTCTAGCGGCATTCTGGAAGATGCTGATGTGCTTCGAGAATATCGCCCAAGTTCTTCTGATTGGTGTGAGACGGCTTCGATTCCCGGCTTGGTATTTGACAGATTTCTCCGTTTCAAAGGAGTCATGGGTACTTGGGGCAATAACAGTAACAACAACAAAAATAATGATGAAGATGACGTTGATGTGTTACGATTCCCGGTACTTGGAAGAGGCTCAAATGAGGCTCAGTTCACCCGGCCACGACCAACGGTCTAATACGACTATTCAGATGCAAAGAAACATACTGCCTATCTATCGATATGTCGAAACATAGGGGCGGTATAGTACATCGCCTTGCTAGGTAGCTCTAGCAAGCCGCTTTTGCGCAATTCGGCGCCTGAACGTCGCAAACTTGCCTTTATGGCTCCAACGGTTTTCACCGGGTGGGTGGCAATGTCCCCAAACGTTCTCTTTGAGATATCAAAGTCCGGGCGTACTAATGTACCCTCGATCTCAGTCGATGAACCCCTCCCCCAGTTGCCACTCCGCATCAATCGGCAATCAGCATTATGGACAGAGGAGACTCTCTAGTTGATAACGGCCGTAGTCCGGAGCCAACCGAGACAGGTGTGTGTCCTCGAGAAAGGTGCCGTCCTCCTGAGTGGCTGCGGACGCTCTGGTGACGATTCTGTAGGGCGTCCTAACCTGTGGAGTGGCCTGTCACGAGGGATTTATGATCTTGGCTTCTAATTTCTGATCCGCATCGACGACGGACTGCACAGCCGGGGCGGGCGGGTTGGCCAACCATCTCCTTATTTATGTATCCCCAGTGTCACTCCGTACCAATGGGACTGGCGATGAGCTTCACGCCCAATAATGAAAAATGAATATGGAACACTGCTACTTGCGGTTTATTTACAGACGCCGGGTTGTATCGACTTTTAACAAACCCTTGGGGAGGGAACTCCACCGGAGGGGATCAGTCCTTTACCTATTTTTCAGCTAAAATAGCTGGTCTTTCCCATACAACGACGTCACCGGATGGAACCCCTGGTATTATTAACACATATCAGCCTCTTCCACGGGCACTTGGATGTGTATATAACCGCTTGTTTTTCTTCTCTTTTTCTCATCTCTTTTCCTTTTCTTTGACCTCCCGCCTTTGATTCGATTCTCCCGCCTCCCCCATATTAATCGTCAATTAATTAGTGGCTCCAAGTGCATACCACTCGATTCGCAGAATTACTTTTTTTTTTTTTTTTTTTTTGGCTCGAATTGCATTCTCTCGATATCGCGCAGCAAACCACTGAATATCTGTCGTCTCCGTTGGGCATCGATACAGTTAATTATTTCTAGCGACTGGTGAGTTGAATTTGCTTCGTTCCTTTGGCCTTCGAATTCCAGTTCCATTTTGAATATTTCGAAATTCCCATCTTTGCGCCCGTGAAATCATCCTTGCGCCTGGTTCCCCGCACATTTGCAGTACCCGATGGCGCCCCAAACGGGCGGGATAATTCCCATGAGGAAAAATGGCAAGGAATAAATAAGTACTATATTATTCCTGCCTTGCGCCCACCTTCATCTGCATTGTTTTTTTATCAAAACTTGCAGTTTGTGTGCTCGTCTTGAGTTGCGCCGTACTATGCATGCAGTTCTTGCTTCTGCCCCCGCCTCCTCTTGGCTGCGCCTAGCCGTTGGCTGGTTGGTCGCTCTATTCTCAGCCTGATCATCCGCACACACTTCATATACTGTCCGATCCCTCTCGCACATTCTTTTTCAGCCGCTGTTGTTGTGCCGAAAAGCTTTCCCCTCCACCTTCTGCATCTTGTCTCTTCTACTTAATTGTTTCCATATTCCACATTTTGATCTATTATCAGAGTTATCTGTCCCGACCATCTTCATTCCATTTTCTTGGATCCAGCTCTACCCCGCTATTTCCAGCACACTCACCCCCATAAGCTGAACTCTAGGGTCTGCTTTTTACCCAACCGATTTGATTCTGCTTGATCTTCTCTGTCAATTCTCAAGTACTCACCCTCATGAGTTATTCATACAGAGACAGGGACTGGGACGTGGTCTCTCGCCAGTCCGAACCAAGAGCTTACTCAGTGAAACGTTACATTATCCCATCCGAAAAGGATTCAATGTATCGTCGGGACGAGCACCCGATGAGCGAGCGCGAGCTTGTTATCCGCCGGCCGCACGACCGAGATAGTCGATACGACTACGAGTATCGTAGGGAGAGAGATTACGATCGTGAGTCTACCAGCCCTAGTCGAACACCCAGTCAATCCCTTCGAGAAGAGCATCATTACCATGCACAAAATATTTTTATCACCCAAGAACCCAAACCAATAATTATTAAAGATACTTACCGCCCCTCCTCCTACGGGACCTCCCGCGATGACTCGGACTACCAAATTGTGAGCCGGTCCGAGGCGGATGACAATTGGGCGATGCGGAGTGTCCGTGATCCTCGAGACGACGATTATTACTATGCTCGAAGCACAAGAGAATACGACCACGGACGGCATCACCGTGATGAGTACGAAGAACGCTATTACTACGGCGATAGCCCTCGCAGTTCAGGTTCTCGAAGAACCAGGAGTCGTCATGGCCGCGACTATAATAGTGACGATGACACGACATACTCTCACCGAAGCAGACGCCACCGCGATGAAAGCCCACATCACTACAAACGCCACCTTGCCGAAGGTGCGCTTGTTGGAGTCGGTGCTGCTGAACTGATGCGTCGAAAATCAAAAAAGGATGGCGAGGAATCTAGCGGCCTGAGTCGTATTGGCAGAGATGTCGGTGCAGGAGCCCTTGGCGCTGTAACCGCCGATGTTATCCAACGGGCTAGAAGACACCATCGAAGCAGGAGCCGCAAACGTGCGGAATCACTCGATCGGGGTCGGGATCGCAGTCGGGAGCACCGGCACCGACACCGTAGACACCGGAGCCGCTCATCTTCAGATTCTCACGTCAAAACCCTCGCAGGGCTCGGGCTAGGTGCAGCAGCCATCGCAGGAGCAGTTGCACTAGCCCGGAACAAATCTCAGAAAAACGCAGACAAATCGAAAAATCACTCGCACGACAGACGAAGTCGCTCCCGTCACCGTCGGGGATCAGGCTCGAGTGATGGCGAAGACCGAGCTTCGCATCGCAACAAACGAATGGCAGAAGCGGGACTTGCCGGTGCAACAGTTGCAGGCTTGATTGAGCGCGCTAGGAGCAAGTCACGATCCCGAAAGGGGGAGAAATCGCCAGGTAGGATTAGGCGGGGTCTTCCAATTGCTGCTGCTGGCCTTGGTACTGCGGCGGTTGCCAACCTCTATGAGAAGCACAAGGAAAAGAAAGAAAGTGAATCCTCTGAGCGAGGACACAGACGAAGGTCCAGGTCGAGAAGCATGGCTCGATCCTCAACCTACCCGGATGCCTCCAGATCTGCCCCTCATCTCGTCGAATATGGCGATGATCCCATATACGGAAGTATCCCAGCGGATAACTATTATGGACGGCCGCCGAGCCAACAGTCATCTCGTCATCGCAGGGCCAGCCGCAGTCGCACTCGTTACCATGATGACGGGTCAGGAAGCGGTTCCTCATTTTCTGACCGAGAGAGTGGGCGCGAACATCGCCACAGTCATAGGAATCGTAGCAGAAGCCGTACTAGGGAGCTCGCCACTGCCGGGCTCGCCGCTGCAGGCGCAGGGCTTGCTGCTCGAGAATATACGCAAAGGCAGGAAAGGAAGAAAGCTGAGAAGGAGCGCAGAAGTACGTGATACATTAAATTGATATCATAGAACATTCCCATTATGTCATTATTATTACCTTGTTGCTTTTTATGTATTTCGGGTTGAATATATCAACATAACTTCTGGTCTTCCCAATGTGCGAAGAAAACAATTTGTGCAAGACACGAAACAAATTTTTGTAGAGGCATACTAATAAGCACACTTCAAGCAGCATACGCTCATGACCATGACTATTCAGAACCATATGAGGAGGGCTATGATCCCTCTACATATGCAGCATCTCCCCCGCCAAATGGCTCATACTATCCACAGGAAAACCGGTTCCCACCTCCTCCTGGCCCAGCCCCTGTTCCACCACCCCCGCCCAACGTCCAGCCAGGACCATATAACCCGGCTGATTACCCGCCGCCCCCAGCCGCAGCGCAGCAGCCGCAAAACTATCCTTACCCTCCCCCTCCGGGAGTGGACTCCTATGCACCCAGGACCAGGGCCGACGAGAATGTGAGTGCTGTACCAACGGCGAACCCCACCCTCTCGTATGGACAGCGCCAGACCTCCTCAGAGGGTGGGTTGAGGTCCCGCGAACCCGTTCTGCAGCCATATCGCTAACGATGTATTTTTCCTCCTTTCCATTTCATAGATATAACGACCACGTCACCTCGACAAATACTAGCCGCGCCGCCACCTCCAACCCATATAGATATCAATGACCATAATGAAAGCCAACATTCCACTTTCACCACCCAGCCTTCAATCCCGTTTCGACGCCCGGCCGCTTTCTCCATCACATCACCATCGTCAGCCTCAATATCAACATGGACATCTATTTCCCGGCCTCCCTCCCGCAAGAGATTCAGAACCAGATCAGCCAGCCAACCGGCCCCACCAGCACCAGCACCACAACCACCACCCACCAAGTCCGTCCAATTCGATCTCCGCCCAAGATACGACACACCTCCATCCACACATAGGCGCGCAAGAACCCCCACCGGCGATCTGCGCAGCGGCTATGAGACAGATGACAGCGACTCAACCATAGATGGACTCGATCGTTCTCGAGTTCACCGGCACGATTGGGTACCGGAGTATGTCCGGCCACATCCACATCGCGTGAGAGATCTCAGTGACACTGAGAGTTTTGAGGCAGCATTCGGTTCGACCATTGAGCTTCCTGATCGGTTTGATTCTCATGGCCGCCGGCTTTTGGAATATCGACTTTAATCGCCGGGGTGATTCTGTGATGCAATACGTAGAAGATGGAAGGTAACCTTGCGGACTCGACTGCAACTGTTGTCTGGTAATGACGTGATGATGGAGCTATTATCCTATCCATTTACACCTAATTTTCTTGCAAATCTGTCCCGTAATTCCCCCTAAATGAGTTATGAACCGAGTTTCCTATGATCCGATTGTCCCTCTTGTTGTATCCACTTCTACATTACCAATTTTCTCCCGATATGTTTTTTTTTTTTTTTTTGGGTTTCTTCATTTTCATTCCGTGATACATACATTACCATATCATTTTAACGATCCCCTTAGTCAACGATTAGCTATCTACATTTTGAATTTTGAAAAGAAATATGATGTTATGTGCATAGAGACTTGCTTGTTTTTACGAAGTTTCAACCCCAAGTAATCCGGAATCACACTCAACAGTAAAGTAGCGTTCTGGTAGATAGTAGGTAGAGGGCCGAAGAAAAAGCGCATCTCCCCCGAGCTATCAAATTCGCCGTATTTATTTCTCACATAATATGACAATTATCGTCGTTTATGGACCAACAACCCTAAAAAAGAAAAAGGTGGGAAAAGAGCCTCCAACCCGCTCGCGCGCGCCAGGCAAATACATTCAAGAAAAAAAGTAAATCATCATGATTACCATTCAAAAAGATAAACTGAACACAACGCCACTTTATTCCAAAAAAAAAAAAAAAGATATATATATATATATACCGCTGCCTCCCCCTCAAACCCCAACCCCCCACTCTCAAACAACGATACGTATACGTACATGGTGTAGTCTCCATCCATCCAGCCGCACACCCAAGTCTAAAACGCTTATACTAGCAAACGTGTGTAACGACAAATCCAGAAATGAGAAAAACAATGAGAGGTAAACGAGGTAAAACTATCGTCGAATTGTTATGGAAACCAATGAGAAGAAGAAAAAGGGGGAATATTAATTCATCCCAATCACAATGCACAATGTAAAAA